>PQXK01000068.1:0-160207 GCA_004786245.1 Botrytis hyacinthi | reverse complement strand
CACGTCTACATCTCCAGACCGTATTATTAGTGTCTCCACTATTCATTCCCCTGTCCCCCAACTTTCTACTTTGCAACCGTCCCAAAACCAAAGGTGAACACGGAGTATTCGTCGGTACAACCGGGCTCATCACCAACTCTCCGCTCCCCATACCAGCCCCCTCACCATCACACTCACACTCACACTCACACTCACTAGAAGAAGAAAAAGAAGACGAACCCCAACCCTTACACCTCAAACCCGGACTAGCGATTCCAAAATCCGTAACCCCCAGATAACCATCCCGCACATCCGGCGACGCAGGACTATTAACCGGCGTCAACGGCATGACCGACGATGCCTGCACGGCATTCCCGCGATGAACTCGTAGATGTCTGGTCGAAGGTGAAGCGGTCATGAAAAAACGAGGAATATTCAGGAAAGCCGAGACGGGAGGTGAGTGCGGCGATGAAGGGGGAAGAGAGGTGAGCGAGGGAGTAAAAGGGGAAGAAGAGAAATGATCAAAATCTGCACCGACGATACAGGTATCGATGACGATGACGGGAGTTTCCAGCGCGGATGCGGATGTAAGTGCGAATGTAGTCGACATCTTTCTTTCTGCATGCGCCCGCTCTTGTGATAATTCTATTTGATTAAATCTAGAAATCGAAACGATAGAAGCAAATCAAGAGATTCGAAATCAAATCTCGTTCAAAAGTCTAAAAAATTCAGATAATAAAAAAAGCAATCCGAGTCAAATTAATAATTAAAACCAGCACAGGCCTACTTTATCCTTTAAATATATTTCTCCCCGTGAGGTCTCTGTCAAGTCCCGGTCCTCTAAGTGGTTGCATCATTTACACATGTTGGTTTTAATGTATTTCATCGGCTAACTGCTTCACTCGTGCCCTCTTGATAGTCTGCCATACAATAATTTCAGGCTTACAACTCGGTTGCACCGCCTGCGTCCATACAAACCGTCCTCTGATGTCCAAGAATCTAGAAGCTCGAATTTTTCAAACCACCGCATTCATGACCGACCAACTAGGTCTCGAATAATTTGTTGGGATTGTTTCGTGATAAGGGCATAGACAGATGTAGATCGGTCTTCAAGGTGGCCTTTCAAAACAATGAAAAGAACAAATAGAAAGCGTAGAAAGGAAAACAAAAAAAAGCACACACAAAAGCAACGCGAAAGAAAATGAATGATCGTTTCAATATATTTCTTTTTTTATTCTTTCTAACAAAATTGAACCGAGGGGATATCCATGCAAGGAATTCTATCTATAATGCCATGCCAAAAAATTGAACTCGCCAATGACAGAAAAATCTAAAGCAAAGGGTTGGATCTATACTCAGGAACAACAACATTGCTACCCTTTTCTGCGTCTGTCTTTTCCAAATCATTTTCAGCATCCTCTTGCTCAGCAAGGAACTTCTCGGCCTCGAGAGCTGCTATACATCCAGATCCTATAGATATAATTAGCCTTTTTCTCACAAATTCTACAAAAATAGATAGATGACATACCTGCACTAGTAATAGCCTGTCTGTATCTCTTATCCTGAACATCACCAGCAGCGAAAACACCCTCAACGTTGGTATAACTGGTTCCGGGCTTGGTGACAATATATCCTTCAGAATCGGTCTCGATTTGCTCCTTGAACAATGCGGTAGCTGGGTCATGTCCTACAGCATAGAACAATCCATTTGCCTCTACCTTTTCTTCTTCGCCAGTAGTGACGTTCTTGAAAACCATGTGGGTCATCAATCCCTTGTCATCACCGGTGATTTCGCCTCCTACCGTGTTGAATCTAACAGTAACTTTCTTATTGGCAAGCAATCTCTTAGCCATCGTTTTCGACGCACGTAGGTGATCTTTTCGGACCAAAACAGTAACGTGGGATCCGTATTTTGTGAGAAACATAGCCTCTTCCGCAGCACTATCTCCACCACCAATAACTACCAAAGGCTTGTTTCTGAAAATTGGAACGGCTCCATCGCAAACTGCGCATGCAGAGATACCATTTTGCCAGTATTTCTCCTCTCCTGGGAGACCGAGTCTGCGAGCCGAGGCACCAGTAGCAATGATGATCGAATCGGCTGTGTGTTCTGTTTTGTCGTCCCATTCGGTCCAGTATTTGAAAGGACGTTTAGAAAGGTCTACTTTGGCGACGGTTTCGGTGATGATTTCGGTGCCGAATCGTTCAGATTGTGCGCGCATGTTATCCTTTACACAGATTCATCAGTTGAAGTTCTACCCAATACATGTGAACAGTGTCGATCTACTTACCATAAGTTCTTGTCCGCCAATTCCCTTGGGGAAACCAGGGAAGTTTTCTACATCGGTAGTAGTAGTCAATTGACCACCAGCAGCGATTCCATTGGCAAGGAAACCTTCATAAAGAACAGCTGAATACCGCATGTCAGCCGGATACCCCTCCACAAATTCTCGATCTCCAATCTCAGGATATAAACTTACGTTTCAATTCTGCACGCGCAAGATAAACGGCAGCAGTGTGAGCCGCTGGGCCAGAGCCAATAACTATTTCACAAAGTCAGTATATGTTCGTAGATCCCATTTTTTACATCCATTTTCTCATATTCTCCGTCCCACTCCCGTCCCATTCCCATCTCTACCCCGCCACATTGAAAGAGAAGGGGAATACTCACTAACAACCTTACTATGCATCTTTCTCTCTATATTCCTTCCAAGTAAATTTGCAGCAGGATTACTCTTGACCGAATTCTTCTGTTGGAAACAAGCAGCAGCCGCAATTGAAACACCCGAACCACTTGCCCTCAAAGTACGTTTAAGAGCTGAAGAAAACACCTTGTCGATTTGCAATGATCTGCCCCTCTTTTTGTTTTGATTTTTATCCTGAAGTATGTGTATGTATGTGACTGTGTGTTTAAAGGACCTCGATCTATGAATCTATAAATCTACTCGCAGATATTGTAATATGATAATTTTTGAGATAGAACGAAGTAAATCAGAAAGTGGTTGTGTTGTGTTGTTAAGTATTCATCTATTTATTCATTTGTATATAAAAAGACTCGAAGATTCGTTATGATTATTATTAGTTATTATTATTCCATATTATTATTGATTTCAAACAATGTTCCTAGTTCCCCGCCAAAATTTCGTGATCATCAAAGCCTCAAGGGATCTGGACCACCTTTGTGTCTGACTTTGCATCAATAAGCAGAATTCATAATTGATTATTATTGTGATACAGATTAGGCCTAGACAAACGTTACTTATTACCTAGGTAAGATTTCACTTGACATAATAATTAGATCAGATCAGATCAGATCAGATCAGATTAGATAACATTTATACTCTAGATTCGATTCTAGATTCTAGGTTCTAGATTCTGTCATTTTACAATCATATTGAAGATTCAACGGTGAGACCAGATATCGTATCTATACGATGTCATCCGATACATACTGGGTAGGTAATAGATTTATATTTACGACATATCCCGAAATCACAAGGTCAATTCTCGATACCCCAAAGTAAATAGATCTCTAGCGATCCTCACGCATTCCCCCTCCTTGTAAATAAATACTGTCCAAGTACTCTTCAGTTGTAATTCCCACACCAGATACGCTTTGAAACCCAACATCAATTTCTTTAACTGCAATGTTGTATTTTTGCTGCTTTCCTCTTGCTCAACCTTTTTTCTTTTCATTCCTGAGACTCATCTGCCTGCTATCTAAGCGATGATATTCAATTCAAATCTTATCTAGCCCTGAGTCTCAAATTATGGCGACTATAATAACGAGTACAATAACGAGGCCTTTATTTTATTCAATTCACCATGTAAAAACGTATTTCACTACTGTAGGACTGTTTTTATTCCAAAGTCTATCCAAATACTTCCATCTGCTACTTGGTATAATCATCTATAGTCCCATCCCTCTTAGCACCAAACCTTCCCCCTATATTCATCCCACCAAACCCAGACATATCTCTTCTGAAGAACTTTCCAATACTCTTCAGATTCCCTTCCACAGCAGACTTAGCATCTTCGCTCAGAGGACTTACCCCTCTATCGCCAACCCCTCCAGTTCCCATACTATCCCTGGCCGCACTAAATAACTTTTCTCCAAAACCTGCGGGGTCAAATCGTGTCTGTAATCCTGGCATACCACCAGGTGTTCCAATTCCTAGACCTGTGCTACCAAGCCCCGCAACATTCATAAGTGGTGTGAGAAGAGGTGAGTTTTGAACTAGCTGCTCATTAGCCTTACCATCTCTGTGCATACCAAACATTTCAACTAATGCAGCCTGATCTTGCTTTCTGACACCCTTCAATTCTAAAATTTTCCGGAAATTTGTATCGCTACGATCGGCGATGTGAATTAGGTATGCTTGAACCAGTCCCTCTGGCGGTGAGGGACGGACCTGTAGCGTCTTGAGGAGCGGGTCCAGACGAGCCATTATGTTATTTACACGCTTTTGAAATGCGGTATTTGCAGTGGCTGAAGAGGGAGTGGGGGAATGAGAGAGCAAGGTGGTCAGTCCTTTAGTTAAGACGTATTTGTCTAGTAACATCTGAATAACAGGTTAGAAAAAATGTTTAATACAAGTGGGTACCTTGCACTTGGGAAATTTACATACCTGCTCTGCGCCTACCTCGGATACAGGCCGGCATTGAACGATATTTGCGATATACGTATTGGCCAAATGCTCGACAACGTTATCACAGAATGCACGCGCATATTGCTGCTTCCCCACCAACGGTAGTATTTCTCCGGCTTGATCATTGACATGTTTCAATAACTCTGCCACATAACTGCTCTGGTCCCCCACGCTTTCCATTTTACTCCAATTTGTATTCTTCATCTCACGCCATGCTCCTTCGCAGTCAAGTTCAACTCTGTTTACTAATGATAGAACTGCTGCGCTGGCAACACCCATAAAAGTATCGGATTGTGACGATAAGTCCACTTTGGGTGCCAATTCACTGTCAATTCTCCGTTTCAAATTATCTTCCAATTGCTGAGTGTTTGCGTGCCAATAATCCGCTGTATTGAGAACAAGGATAGTATTCTCAAGACTGGGTCCTCCAGCTCCTTGTAAGAAAAATAGTAAAACCTGCTGAGCATATTGATCGAGATATTTAGCTAGGATTTTTGAGAAGTCAAGAAGTCGTTCACTGGTTGACAACTTGGCACATTGAGCCAGGGATGTTTTGTAAAAATGGAAAAGCTCGATAGATGACGCAATCACAGCCTGTGGAGAGAATTCTTCATCGGCTGCTAATAATGGTTGAATTCGATATTTGGGTATCATTGTGGCGAGTTGTTTGTCTTGTGAATCAACCCAAAGACCAAGATATGGTTCGAAGGCTTCCGAAATAGACCCGTGAAATGTCAGAGGTTTATCCTCGAGTGAGCTGAGAGTATCAATGCTTGCTCTCGCCTCTGTAGCGAATCTCTTTTCAAGACTTTGCTCGAAATCCATAGTTTCCTGTAGGCAACTTAGAAGCAAGTTGACGTCTATCCTACTTCCATCTGTTCGCCTCATGCTCCGCTCCAAGATCCCCTTGAAGTCATCCCTAGTGCCTTCGCAAAAGGCATTTGCCAGGACCTCATTGACTCTCCACCCAGCAGGAAATATTCCTGCATGTTCATCCTCAAATGTCTTAAGCATTCTCCTGAACCAACTGTATCTTCTACCAATATTATCCAAGCTCCCAGCTTCATCATTTCCCCTGAAAACCTGCCTATATTCCCTCAATTGCGTATTGACATACCACGTCACCAACCTTGCCCGAGCGTTATCTCCCAATGCATCCATCACCAGACATGACTCTGCCAGCACTGCTTTCTTGCTCCCCACTTCTCCTTTAGCAAACGCCATCTCAAAGTCCTCGCAGACTTGCTCCAACAACTCTCTTTGTAACTCTGAAACACCCCTACTCAAGGTAGCAATCTGGTCTATACTCCTATAGCTATTGAAATGCTTCATAAGTTGCAGTACAGCCTGAAGCAAGCTTGCACATTCTCGATATTGTCTCGTTTTGGCTAGACCCCTTAATTGTTCGTAAGCAGTCGTAAGCATTTGTAACCTTTTCAGAGCCGTCATGCTCAGAGTCAAGTTCTTCTTTGTACCATCCAGTCTCTTAATATCTGCGGTCATCGAGGTGATCGTTTGCTCTGTCTGTATAGCTCGTGTCCGTACTGATTCAATCTTTCTGAAAAGATCTGCAAGCTCCGACTTTGCAGACTGCATCCGTTTGAGTGAGGAATCGTCATTGTATGCTTGAGTGGCCACGAGATTCGCGATATTATTTGACAGCTCATCCTGATGAGTTTGTAGAGCAGCAGCCGTTTGATCTATAGAGGATAAAGTCGAAGGATGGGAAAATATCGTGTTCAAATGGTCAATAGGATCATAATCAGCTGTGGGGAGTGAGCATGATCAGTGGGGATTATTGAATGTCGTAGAACTGAGATTGGGGGACTTACATGCATCCAGGGATGAAGGTATCGATACGCCATTCATGCTGTAATGAGTGTAATGAAATAAATTTAATTTTTGAGAGCAGTACTCAATATACTAATGACCAATGCATGTATGAATAAACCAAGTAATTATTGATGTGTAGTTGTAAAAAGGTGTTTGGTATCATTCCTTTCTCATGATAAAGTAGAAAGTAGTCGCACTGTCTATGCGTGCATCCTCAAAACATGTCAGCCTCGTCAGCCTTTCAACCAAGTTAAATTTCAATAAATTTCAATCAAATTTTGATATTTTTGTGCTCCATTACAGAAGTATGCTTTTTATGAATCGCCTTATTATACATTGAGCTGTATAGCTACTTATAGTATGGGTATGCTTGACCCCATAGTGTTTTAAGAACACCGCCCAATGCTATTTCTTTGTCATTTCGTCATAACTCGTGATAATACCAAATAGAGAGCCGGTCTTCAATTTCATCTCCAAAAATAATAAGAACCCCTGAGAAGACTCTAAATCCTAAATCTGCCTAATCGGATCTTTGAGCATTCAAAATATTCATGAATGTTGAAAGCCCTTATCTTCCGAATCACCGAATTAGCACATTCGATGCACCATACAAATACGAACACTGGGTGGTTTACGCATCATGTAGAGCTTTGAATCCAGCTGAGATTAAACTTCGCGGGCCTGGTGCATCTGCTGTCCCGGTCCAGTAAAACAGTCCCTGCATTCTATCAGTAAACGCCGATGACCAACAAAAAAGGGGGCGACATACTCCAAGACGCCTTTGTCTACAATAGTCAGCTTTCATTCTGACTGTTTGTGGGTTGTCGTAAGAGACCCATCCCCCATCACCTCCATGACAGGAAGCTGAAATAGTGGTAGTATCAACCACTTCTTGAGTTCCGGGCCGCGGTAATAACTTGTACTCAAATGTTCCCTCTTCCCCACCGCAGCCTTGGTATGGGTGACCTGGTCCTCTAGAGTTCAAAAAGGATCTTCCATATACAGGAACTCCAAGTAATATCTTTGAGGCTGGAAAACCAGTCGATACAACATAATCGACAGCAGCACTTCCATTTGCTGCATCCGGCACGTTCCCAGGAAAAAGCTGGGCGTGATGTCCTGACTTTTGGGACCAAGAACCATGAAAGTCATAGGCCATAAGATTGATTAAATCTCTAAAACAAGAGAACATGTTAGTACAGCTAGTTTATGGAATACGGCCATGGGGGAAGAATGGATTCCATAGATCAAGACTTCATCGCTCGAGGAGTGTGGGTATAAATCATCCTTACAAATAATCTTGAGCTTTATAAAGATCGATGTTTTGCAAAGCCCATTGCCCGGCAGGTAAAGCGGCTGTTAAAAGATATCTTTCATCGGGTAGATGAATTCGAATAGCAGCGAGGAGGGCAAGGAAATTTCGACCTTGTTCAGGATCCGATGGATGTTCCCAGTCGACTAGCTTGTCAGTGTGATTGTTGTCAAGCATAGAATCCAAACTTACTATCAACACCATTGAAACCTGTCGCATCAACTAGACCTCGGACCGACTTTCCGAAATGGTCTCTTGTGGCAGCTGAAGCAGCAACTTGTGGAAAATGTTGGCTTGCCGCACCTCCACCTATAGAGATGATGAGTTGGAGATGCGGATGCTGTTGTTTTAAACGCATGAATGACCCTAGACAGCCACCCCCAGTGGAACCGTCAACAGGCATTTGCATATCTGCCCATTCGTCACTCAACTGATGTAGTTAGCAATAGTCGGAGGTATCATTTCAAGGGACGAAAAACCAACAAAAACTCCACCATCCGGGCCAACATGGGCAAAAGCATAAAAGACATGGCTGATACAGCCAAAGTTCAGTGATCCAGGTGTCTCTCCGCGATAAACTCGATAGTTGGGGTAGTATACGGCGTTTTTATACATAATATTAGAAATACTCGCGGCAATTGATGGCTGAGAGGGTCTGCGACTGTCTATCTGGGGTCTGGAGTTCCAGGGTATTGGAGGAGCTCCATATGGATATGACATTTCTAAGAAGATGAGGAAGACTGGAAATCAGTGAATGGATTACCTCCCGCAAATACTTTCGTCTTAGTTCAAGTCCACGTTGGGAAGCAAAAGTATAGAAGAGAAAGTAGATGAGTGACTGATTTAGAGAAAGATGGAAGAGATAAGAGTTTGAAAGCAGTTCCCTTGATCTTGAGGAGAGCGTTAATGTTTGAACAAACTTTGGTACAAGTGAATTCACCTGCAAGGCTGATTATGCTTGAAGATGGAGAATCAAAGGTCGGTATTTGGATGTACATATGCATGAGAAATGACGAAGGAGGAGATCAATCATACATATTCACTAACAAATCCACCAGCAGACTAGCATAGCTGAATTATGGAAGCTTATGATAGTGGAGCGATGAAGGAAAAAGTGTGTGGGGATGATGACTTTGTAAGGAAGTTCCTAGTTAAGTATAAATTTCGAAATCGACGGCAAGACGAGTTAAGGCAAGATCCGAGCCATGTGCGAGACTAGTCAAGTTAAAGCCGGTTTCAATAAATCGTATGGGATGATTGCTATATACCAACAGGTATGTATGTAACTCTCTTCTTCCTTTGATACATACGTAAAGAGACTGCCGCAGCCGTATATACACTCATACCTAGGGAGGTAGGTATCTTTGGGTTAGTATCCCGGAGGTAGATCTGCACCACCTGCACACCAGAACAACAAGCAATATGTGTATGTGGCTGTGGCGTTGCGTAAAACAGATCGAATCAAATTCACAGTTCCGTGGCTTTACCATTGGAATCAGAGAAAGCGGTATCGTATCGATGTAGGCTCAACAAGAGTATCGGAAGAACGACGGATGATCATTCGGCGAGCTGAGAATAGCTTTTCGTGAAAGAGGAGAACGTTTATTAACTGATTAGTCTGAAGAATGCGTCTCATCCTCCACCGGCCAATATTATTTTGAGTATCACTATCAATTCAAATTTATATTCCGTTTGCCACGCCATTGAACCGACGATACCGTATCCGGAATCTTTCCCTTTGCTCTCGTCGAAGTTTGAACCATTCATCATCCGATTCATTAACCTATTGCATTGAGATTCGGATTAGAATCAGGATCAGGATCAGGATCAAGATTAAAAGTTAAACATGCTTTTCGACTATACCTAGGTATCCATTGAATCCACCATGTTACAGCAATCTAATGCAATGCTCATCGGCTAAACCCTTAGAAACTAGAGGGGTCAAAAACAAAATAAATAGAAAATCAAGTGCTGGATGGATGAATGTATAATTTATTTTACCAATTGAATGTGGGTTTCAAAGATTCCAATTACCAAGATCAACGTGCAAAGTTCGTATTCTGACTCGTTCATTGATCCTGCATGCATGCATGGCATTGCATACGCCATGGCTCATGATATCGATGCGAAATAGCGACCCTACCTAACTCATCTACTGAGCTACTGACCTGACATACCTAGTAGCTCCATACATATGACCTACTATCTCCCTCTATCTACTATATAGGTACCAGGTATCATCACCAGCCTACTCACAACATGTGCATTGTGCACAGCTCTGCAGCGTCAATGCACCTTCAGGCATCGGTAACCAGTCTTGGAAAATTCACCGTCATCAATTATTATAAACCCTATCCTTGCTTCATCAACATCGTGAGAAAATGTTTAAAACCTTCATGATCTCTTTTTGTGGAGATTTGGCTTGCTAAGGACAACTGGCAAGTATTTGGGTGAGGTGCTGGTATCTGAGAAGATGAGTGCAAACACCCAATGCCTTAGCCAGTAATCTATCGCAAGCTAATCTATTATGATTCCCTGAGGATCGATGTGTCAGTGGACATTCTGAGAAATCCTATATACTTATTATTGCTGTAGCAATGTGATAGAGCTTCCAGCTCTATATCTCACAGATGATGCATTGAACAAGTTATGGTACCGGCTCAGAATCGGTACAAGGTTTTTCGAAAAATGAAAGATGCAAGCAGCACAGCAAAGAAATATGAATCGGATCGGCAAAAGAAAAGATCAATGGCCATAGCTTTAGTCGTAAAAGAACCTGGAATGCCGAATGGTAGGTCGCACTCTTTATCTTGAACTGAGATGCAGGAAGAGCCGAGTTGGCACGTATAGTGAAGTGCAGTAGGTGTATCTAGCCGAATCGTGTGAGTCCCTAGTGTTACCTACTTCCCTACTTACTTATCTAGTATTGAAGATTCTATAGGTTTGTACATGCTGGAAGTATAGTAGTAGTATGCATCTTTATTCAATATTCCGAGAAACGTTTTATGATTGCTATTCGTATACTCTAATACTTCTGTGGTACTCTCTAGTGGAGGATATCGGACCAAGTAGTACTCGTGTTGATTCCATTCATTCTTGATGCTTTAGAATATATGTGTGTGTATAACAAGAACATGACCAGGAGCGTCTTTGGAGCAAATATATGGTATCTGCGTGTGATAGTGTGAGCACAAATCCGTACCCCGTACTGTAAGATGCTCCACAAAGACTAGGATTTCTAGGTAAATAGGTAAATGTTCACAAGAAAGTTCAACAACCGGCATCAAATGGATGATGTACTTGTTGTTGGTGCGGCAGAGTACCTGGTAAGTAGCTGCATCAAAAACTTGGTATCACTCAGATGAAGATTGATATCTCATTATTGGGCATGAGTAAAGCGTACCTACATTGCCCATTACCCGGTATATTTGCTGTTCGGTCCTGAAAACCGTGCCAATCGTGGCTGGAATTATTATTAATATCCATCCACCTCGCGAATTCATATATGTTTGAAGTTCGGGTTAACATGCAGCTCGAGATGTTGAGGTGTGTAACCCCTAGTTTCACAATTATGGTAGGCTGGCGCTAACCGTATTAATAATATTGACTTCTGGAATCCGATTACTAATACGCGAGGCTGTCATGAAACCAATCTTTCTAGACATCACCAAGTCACTTTTTTGAAATCATCACTCTCTGTACACCCACACTCAAGTTGAGGTTCGGATATTGACCCAGATAATGTGAATTCTGTCTTTCAATCACAATAAATATCATACTGTCCAGGTAAATCCAAGGCGCATTCTAGTTGTCATCTAATAAAACAAGGCTCAACACGTATATTGAGCTTCACCAGATTCGCAATCACCTACATAAATCGTCTGCGTTGCTCCCTTCGGCAGATCACATTGCGAAATAATTCAATCAGCAACGAAAACTCAATTCTCGGCCGACCCATAAGACACCGAACATGGCTGAAATACTACAACAGAAACCCAGTGCTTTCGCAGCACAGGCTTCAGCTTCTGCAGCCCAGCAAATTCTAGATCACAAAGCCCCAGCATACAAGTTCTCATTCACACCTTTTCTATTTAACAACTATCGCATGGGTATTTCGCCCGATCGGCCTACATGTAAAGCATATCTTCAAGGGCACTGTCCTCTCGGGGCTAATTGCCCTGATAAGCATGCTACCAATCCCAATAACTCATGGAATTTCAACAATATGGTTTGCAAACATTGGCTGAGGGGCCTCTGCAAAAAAGGTGAAACATGCGAGTTTCTTCACGAGTTCAACTTGAGGAAGATGCCGGAATGCAACTTCTTTGTAAAGAATGGGTATTGCTCTAATGGAGGTACGTTTGTGTAGCTATCTAATGCTTCAAGAGTTACACTAACCAATCTAGATGAGTGTCTTTATTTACATGTTGATCCTGCCTCAAAAATGGGAAATTGTCCGCATTACGATAAGGGGTTTTGTCCACTGGGTCCCAGGTGCTCCAAAAAGCACATTCGCAAAGCTCTATGCGAATTTTACTTAGCAGGATTTTGTCCAGATGGACCCAAATGTAAAAAGGCTCATCCCCGATGGCCTTCTGACTTACCCAAGCCAACTATCAAGGTCGAGAGGGATCCGGAAGAAGTTGCCGAAGAACAAGCGAGAATCAGAGAGAATGCAGAGAGAGAAGCGGACAGGGAAAGAGGATTTGGAGAAGGTCGACCTAGACAGAGATGGAGGGGTGGATTTAGCTATCGTGGAAGGGGTGGTGGAGGCGAAAGAGGCCAGCGAGGGCGCGGACATTAAGGACACGGGATGCGAAACCAAAACTCAATTATTATGCAGCTCATGAGGGGAACCCTGGTGATGATGGACTACAATTACGGGATCTTGAGCTATTTTCCACCAGGACAAATTACTATCGACTTGCACGTTGTGGGTTACACAGGCCTTCCACTCCATACCCATCAAAATTATATCGATCTCGTTGGTCATCTCACCGCTACTAACAAAGAAAACGGGTCTGTCATGCAAGGCAAGCCCCATCCTTCCCGCAGCATATGCAAGAAAGCCGTCTTCATCACAACAAGGCTGAGACACGACTAAAAAGCTGGATATTACCAGCCACTTTTTGAACAGGGTACTGAGTGACTCGACCAATAGACCGAGCTGCGTCATGCAAACATTCTCGAAAGCGGAAAGGCTCTCAGTGGCATAGTGTTGATCAATTCTTTTCTTGTCATTTGTAGTTTCACATGGGATGATTATCTCAACCATATCGGTCTGGAACATCGTGACATCCCCAGGCACGGGAACGGCGTGGCTTGGGACATAACGAATATCAAGCCTGTTTCATGCCGAATTTAGACTTACCAATAGTGCAATGCAAATTATATTCATTGATTTAAGAGCTAGCATGGATTTTTGTAGAAGCCAGTACTATCGAAGAGGAGCATGCGATGGAAAAGATAAATTGCACTCCAAAATGAAATTATGCCTTTGAACATCTGTCGCATCTAATAAACATGAACACTGAATGTCTGAAAACATTGGAATTTTGAAGGATCATTAAATGGTTGTTATATTTGACTGGGGTGTGTTTTCTTCATCCACTTTGTAAGAATTAAATCAATAACTATGGTGCAAATAACTTGACTATGTTTACAAGTGGAGATGTTTGCGCCTGTCCAAATCCCATATCCCCAAGACGCCATGTTTCACAATCCAAGAGTCCAACGATGCAAACTAAAAACAACTACATGATCCAATCCACCCATTAGATCCCATAGCATATCCTATATAGCTTCTCAAAATATCAACATCCCATGGCCTAATTTCCCTGCTGATTCGTAACCGAAATATAATCACTTCCGGCTAAGCCAGCTCCCCCGCTCATCTCACTACTATCGGGCGTGAAAGGTCTGCCCTCAAAGCTAGATGTACTAGAACTTCCAGGTATGCTCGCGTGAGAGAAGTCGTCAGCAGGTTCCGGCTTGAACTTCTTAACTCCCATCATCCACCCTACCAATCCACGAGGCACCCATGCCCCAATGAATCCATAAACGCTGCTTCCCATACCCACTCGAATAATTCCACTATTCTTCCTTTCCATCGCGTCAAAAACCGCATTGTTTAGTTCTCGAAGACTACTGCCTTTTCCGTAGCCTCCACCTTGTGATCCACAACCCATTGCTGCCCCTATGTTTGACCGATTTACGGCAGCATAATTGCGTGAATATATGTGTCGGGATGATGAATCCCAATCTAAGTTTGGAGGAGAGCGACCCCGGTATGATTGAAGTTGATTCTTAGGTCCAAAGAAAGAAAAATCAAAAGTTCCAAGCCGGAGGTTGATCACGGGGATGGAAAGAGGGGAAAGCTCGGATGTAAGAACTTGGGTAAAGGTTTTGAGGAAGGATGTGGTGGAGGATTCGGGAGCATGGAATGCAGGTGAGAGAGACGGTATAATGTTGGGAGTCAAGACGAGAATGGAAGGCTTTGGAAAGTTCTTGTTTTGAGTGCCCTGAAATGGTAACTCCGCAAGAAGAGGAAGAAAGTTTTGAAGGGTGAGAATAGGGTTCAATAGACGAGTATTGAGGAGATCCGACAATGTCGACGCCGATAGAGTGGCGATCGGAGAAGATGGATAAGCAAGTGAAGGTATAAGAATAAGAGATCGGAATATCAAGTGATGGGTTTTACCACCTTGAAAAGGGGAATGTGGTGCTCGTAAATGCGCCGTAAATCTGTCGATTGCAGCAGAGGCACTTGATGGCTACAATAATATTAGTTTACATAACTCAGCTGACAGCTATTACAAACTCACATCAACGATATCAATCATCAAAGGTTTGATATCTTGCCTAGATTCATTTTGTACTAGGACTTCTTCCTCAATCGTATTGCATACGACATAAACAATGAATCCTCGGCGCTCTAAATCCAAAGAAATCGACCTAGTTATTGGTTCTGATGGAGATCCTGCAATAACCACAACTTCTTGTCTTGCTCCAGTCGCTGCCCGCTTAGCCCTGCGTTTTTTGCGGTAGTTTGACTTCTTTCTAATGACATAATATGTCACTCCACCCATTACTACGATAATAGCTCCTGTGAGGAGCTTGTTCTTTGATATCCATTGTTCAATCCGGGTATATACTGATTGAGATGCAGCGATAGTCTGAGTTGACGGCGGTGGCTTGGGTCGCGCAGATGGGGGGATCCATTCTGCAGAGGCGAGAGACACTCTTATTGATGTAGCTACCTTATCAATATGTCTTTCGATATAATCTGCAACATCATTGCTATACTTCTTGATATCATTCGGTACGGAGGACAACTGTCAGAACATGCTATCAGCAGCTAGAAATCTTGGATGAAACAGAATACTTACAGTGTCAAAGAACACTTGATCATCTGCAGACATTTTGGACAGCTTTTTGATGAAGTTTACTCTCAAGTGACTTGTTGATATTTGATCTAGAAACTTGCTTGAAGTGTGGGGAAGGAAAGCTCGGCCGACATCATTTATCTTCAGCCTTGTGAGCCTTATCTTATTATCTTATCGACAAGCAAAATCTAGCGACCCACTTAAATTACTACAATCGAAATGCGGGACAAGTGCATGTGAATATGTTGGCTCGTCAGCCTTGTGTTTGCCTGCTTGATTACAATTTCCGACACAACAGGATACCTAGATACCCTCTATTACCAAGAAAGTCTTCCTTCTAGTAGTTTCTAGGACCGTTTATTTAACTTTATACAACGACAAAACATTCCCTCTCCAGCTTAGAGCAATCCTGAACAGATCTATGCATATTCTTCCACAATCAAAGGAATACTTGACCCCCTCATCATCGTTTTGCTAGCTGTGTTTCTAAAAATGTCTACTAATACAGAACGCGATGCACTTATATCTTCATACTCTCACTTAAAAGGAATGAAACGGGAAGCTGAAGCACTTCATTCTCTTAAAAAAATTGCGTCGCTAGTCAAACCTATTATGAGAGCACGTCATTGGCGTGTAGGTACTTTAACAGAATTCTACCCAGACCAGCAAAATCTACTAGGTATGCTAATCTACTCGCACGATTTGTAGGGGTAAAAGAACTCACTTTGAGAAATAGGTCTTAATGTAAATAGAGGGCAGAAAATATGTTTACGGTTGAGATATCCTGGGGATCAAAATCAATTTCTGCCGATAGAACAGGTGGTCGATACAATGCTTCATGAATTATGCCATAACGAGATCGGACCTCACAATCAAGAATTTCATGCTTTATGGGATCAACTACGGAAAGAACATGAAGGTTTGATAGACAAAGGATATACTGGAGAAGGTTTCCTGTCAGAAGGGAAGAGTTTGGGTGGACGCAGAGTACCACGCCACGAAGCAAGACGTCTAGCCCGCATAGCTGCAGAGAAACGACAGAATTCTATTAAAGGATCGGACCAGAAGCTGGGAGGTCGGCCAGTGCCATATGGTACCGATATTCGGAAGGTTATCGTAGATGCGATTGAGCGCCGAAACAAAGTGCTTAAAGGTTGTGGAGAGAGCAGGATGAATCCTATCGAGATCAGAGACTTGGCCGATGAAGCTACACACAATGGATTCAAAACCGTAGCAGAAGAAGATTTAGCTAACGAGGCAGCAATTGCTCAAGCTATGTGGGAGCTTGTTCAAGAAGATCAGAAAAAGGAGTTTGGAGACCTTTATATTCCTCCTTCTGTCCAAAACCCTGCGGGAACTAGCGGTGGTAATTCTGGAGGGCGGGCATCGGATGAAAATTCCAAGTATTCGTCTGAACCACCTTCAGCTAGACGATCCGCAACTTCGACTTTGACCTCGGTCGGCTTGCAAACATCTCGGCAGCCTTTAGGCCATGTCAGTCGTCTGGTGCTTGAAAATTCAAATAAGTCAAAATCGTCCCCAAAACCAAAGGATCCTCAAAACGAACCAGCACAAGGACCAGTATACTCCGCACCTACCTTGACAGGATGGACATGCACTATATGTACACTTCACAACCCAATCGATTTTTTGTGCTGCGATGCCTGTACTACTGAGAGGCCAGAAAGTATCACGAAGCAGATTGATCGAAATTCTCAAAGAAAAGCCGCAGCTAGACCTCTTCCGCCCCAACCACAGATGTGGACTTGTCGATGGTGCAGCACCAAAATGGAAAATCAATGGTGGACTTGCTCTACTTGCGGGAAAATGAAAGAAAGTTCATGAGATAATGAAACTATTCAATGAAGGCGTCTACGAAAAATATGGCTATGATAATACTGGAGTATATGAAATTTTGGGCGGGAACGTGAATTTGGGCGGGACATAAACCTGTGTAGTTCTTTCATGACCATATAGCTAGAGCAGCACGGTTAGAACTTATGGAACGAATCTATCATAATCGAGGTTCCGCACCAGCCGATTGATGTGCCCTCCAAGTGGATATTTGATTACAAATCTTATGGTTCAAGTTGTCACACAAAATCCGAATCTCAACTATAATAATTCGGCTTTTACAATTCCCCTTTTCGTGACTCGCGTAAAGCTTCCACCGTGATCGGAGGCGTTGATGTCAATTACAGTGATCAACCCTGCTACAATTATTATGCTTTGTCACATTTAAAAGAACAACGCCAATTTTAATTCCTTCAAGTCTACGAATCAATAAACGGAATCAAACTCAATACAATATGACTACCGCCGCCAAGCTTCGAGCTCTTTTAGCCAATGAGAATGAAGTTGTTGTTTGCCCAGGCGTATACGATGGCTTCACAGCGCGTCTTGCACTCAATGCAGGATTCAAAACATTATACATGGTATTTGTTGACCAATTCAACGTTACTCTCAATTCAACGTTACTCTCACTTCATTCCTCAAAATAGTAATTGACGATGAGAAAAATAGACAGGTGCCGGGACAACTATGTCTTGCCTTGGTATTGCAGATTTAGGGGTCGCCACCATGAATGATATGCGAGATAATGCATCCATGATCGCCAACATCGACCCTACCATCCCATTGATCGCAGATGCAGACACCGGCTATGGAGGTCAGTAAAAACAATTTCTTCCTCGTTTGATCAAGCGATGCGAGTATCCACAACACCTATCATATAATATTGACAATTGCTAGGTCCCCTTATGGTATCTCGCACCGTCGCTTCATACATTTCCGCAGGCGTAGCCGCCATGCACATTGAAGATCAAGTCGTCAATAAACGTTGCGGTCACCTCCGCAATAAAGAACTCGTTCCACTCCCAGAATTCGTCTCGAGAATTCGGGCAGCAGCTCTCAAACGTGATGAGTTGGGAAG
This sequence comes from Botrytis hyacinthi, assembly GCA_004786245.1. NCBI lineage: Eukaryota > Fungi > Ascomycota > Leotiomycetes > Helotiales > Sclerotiniaceae > Botrytis > Botrytis hyacinthi. Next base: position 142,117 of record PQXK01000068.1, on the reverse strand, counting down.
AGATATTGTGATTATTGCGCGAACTGATGCATTAGCCGATCATGGTTATGATGAGGCTGTTCTGCGCTTGCATGCCACAGTGGATGCGGGTGCAGATGTGGTGTTCTTGGAGGGGGTCAGAAGTGTAGAGGAAGCGAAAAGGGTGTGTGAAGAATTTGGAAAGAAGGGGGTGCCATGTTTATACAATTGTGTACCCGGTGGTGTGAGTCCAGTGTTAAGTGTCAAGGAAGCCATGGAATGTGGGTATAAATTGGTTATCACGCCTACATTAGCATTAGGAGCCGTTTTTGAGAGTGTAGGAAAGGCATATAAAGAGTTACTGGAGGATGGGAACACCAAGGGTAACGGAGTGGCAGTGAGAGATCTCTTTGATAGTTGTGGGTTGAAAGAGGCTACGGAGTTTGATGTCAAAGCTGGAGGGAAACTATATCAAAATGGTATTTGAGGATTGGTGATCTTGGTGTAGAATCTTGGAATAGAAGGGAATGTATATTAGACTGGGAATGGAGTTGGATTAGATACTGATAGCGGAGTTTCATACATAGATATCGCACAAGTGGCGCGGGAGTACAGCAATTTTCAAATGATCATGTATTTCGGAATACCCTTTTCCTCATCTGTATTCCTATTACTCATATTACGCCTTGATAGTCTGTTAGATCGCCGCTGCTCTCAATATTTGATCGTCATTGAGTCCAGGATGAGCTCTTTGAGAATATTCAAAGGCTCATAGAGTGACGGCTCCGTGTGAGGTATCTACCACACAGGGAACTCTTAAATGAAGATCACTAGAGGTATTCGAAAAATACAAGTATTTTCCAAGTATCAAAGGCTTCAAGCAAGAAGTGACAATAGTATATTGGGAAGTCTGTCAAGCTTTCGAAACTTTCTATCAGCAAAACATGTATATCGATATCCCATTAGAGAAGGGCTTCCTTCAAAAATGCATGAAAAACTACAAATGGAACCACATACGGAAGATAAGCAAAATCATCAAATTTATCGCAGGAGCTCAGAAGGATTGAAGAAGTATGAAATGAATTAATTGTGAACTTTGTCTATATGAATGATAAGTCGAACCTCAATCCAGTTGAGTTTTGAATCTAGAAATCTATTTTCCCAAGAACAGAAGTATCCCCCTATACAAAGCTATCTTACAGCATATATGAAACAGTCTCCATTGATTGCTGGAAGTTTTTAGAAAATTTGATGGCTTTGTCATCTCCATCTGTATGAACAACCCCTTTTCCCAAATCCGTTACGCACCATTACCCCCTTTTTTTAAGATTCGAAATCTTACCTATGGTTCATTAATACAGAGCACTTGCTCGTCCTATCGCCGAGACTACTCCATATATTATCTAAATCTCAATTATAGGAAATGGATTGAAGGTACAGACTCACTAAGTTCGCGTAGCGCATGTGCCTGTCCAAGATATTCCTCGGGTAAGTTGCGACAACTCTTCTCTCACGGCTCGAATATCCATTCGTGCCGTTGGTAGTGGCTCAAGCATCCCAGTGACTATCCACAGTAAATACTCTTGAGAGTATGTATTTTTCGAGCAAAGTCGCTGTAGGGTCTTTATGAACTTTTCGAATTCCGTCGGGATTCTGCAGGAGCAGTTTGAATCATCGTTGTTAAAGGTTTCCCACAAACCCCACGACCCTTGGGATCCTTCACCCAGGATCACCACCAAGAACGCAAAGCAACAGCCCATCTGCCAGACATCTGCCTGAAGACTACTGTCTGTGTGGTCGACTTGTTCGGGCGCAATATATATAATACGTGCTATTGGTATAGTCCGTGGTTCCACCTTCCCTGAAGACTTTGCTCTCACCGAAATCTGGAATTATCGGCCGAATCCCTCTATCACTGTCATCGTAAAGCAGGATGTTATTTGGCTTTATATCCTTATGCTTTATCGAATGTTCATGGAGGTAACCAAGGCCATCTGCTAGCCCTTTCAACACCATCAGTATCTTTATTTCTTTCATGATTGAACTCGATGCGAACCATGGACACGATTTTAGTCTCTGACTGTCCTTCTCATGGATGAACATTTCCAGCGTATATGGCGCCCAGGGCTGAGTAACTATGTAATAGGTATGTGGGTCGTCGTGTAATTGGTAGGCACCCACTAAGGTGAGCAGGTTTGGATGGTTACGTCTATCCAGTAGTGCCAACTCCTTCGATATCATATCCCGCTGCTCTGAGGAGTGTACCTTTTTAAACATCTTTACAGCGAAGTCAGTATTTTTTGTTGTATTCACTGCTTTGTAGACGATGCCAAAGCTTCCCTGGGTCCGAGGGAAATCAAGGTCCTCTTCATATGGCACCTTCTCCGCTTCTGTAAATGTGTGAACATAGATCCGGTCATGGTGAGCACTACAAATCTTTAGCATTGGCATGTTAAGGCTTTGAAGGTAACTAACATAGAGTCGTGATCAGAATCTTGAATCTCTTGATTTGCATCTTCTACCTCGTGATCTTGTGAAGTCCGAACTCTTCTTGGTTTCATAAGTTGTTCCTCGGCATCCTTGATCGTGTTTGGAAGGAAGGGGCTTTCGGTCAGCTCCTCCACCCGTGCTACCTTCGTTTTCATGAACGGCGTTTCTTCTTGAAGAGATCCGGTTCGAAATTGATCGGCCACGGGTGCTCGATTCCCGTCCATGTGTGAGTATGACCCTTGATCAGGAATGGCGATTGAGTCAAGTGGTGACATAACATGCGCCATTTCGCTTTTACATTCCTGCGGCAAATCTTTTAGATCAAGCGCTAGATCTTGTGCCGAATTCCTTGTCTCGGCCCAGCCGGGGCAATGTTCGAGTGAAGAGCGGCCCTCATGTTCAAGAGTGGTGGCGGTGAAGTACTGTTGAAATCTCCCATTCATCAAGTCACATAAACGTGCGAGAATTCGGACTGAGATACGCAGTACAGGTTCTTCATATTATGAGTTTCGAAAAACAAGTTGTTGGTAGATCGAATAGAGGTCCTTGAACACAGAAGAGTGTGGTAACGACATTGAAATACTTTGAGAAAGTGAACTTCGAAAATGAGTAAAAGGGATGGATTGAATTTGCTCACCAAAAACCCCGGGGAAAGCAATGTCTTTATACACATTTCCGAATACTCATGCGTTTTCAATTCCATGTTGAAGGTAAAAACCAAGTGGAAAGTTTCATAGACACAATTTTCATGCAAATCATATGGTCAATTCAAATGTTCCTCGTTTCATCGTTATTTCATTATATATACCCTGTTTGCTTCCAGAAAACGTGATAGAACCAATATGCTAGCAAGATCACGACCCTGATTGGAAGTGGCATTCGCGCTTATTCGAGTTTGTGCCACCCAGTCAGTGCATGGATTGATGAGATATCCTTAATTTCGAAAATTTTAACAAAATTATCCTTCAATTGGTTGATATGAACCTGAATGATTGCACTCGAGTATATCAGGAGATATTCACACGTCCATTTTGGTAGTGCCGCGTCAGTCCGTACACCCCCCTAATGTACCTACAAGCTTCACGAGAGCGTGTTTATCACGCGTGTGCACGTGTCTGCTAATTTCGGTACAAACGTACCAAACTTCGGACTAAAGTTCTGTTCCGACGGAAGTTTGGGTTGTTAATCTTTGGTCTCTCCCGGAAGAGGATAGATCAAAGGTATCTAAGCCGCAGAATGAAATGATCAAGGGCCCATGCAACGAATCGACTCCAAATTGGGCAATACACGATTGTTAGCTCAGTCAATCTGTCTGATTGCGGGTTGGTAGACAGTGAGTATCTAACGTCGATAGTCACTCTCATCTGTCCATCTCAAAAATAAGGAGGTGAGCCGCCGATCCAAGTTGTAGAATCTTTCAATCATGTAACTCTTTTTGTCCATCGTGCAGTCTAGTCAATTGCTGACCACGCACAGGTATCAAGTCGCGAATCATAAATACTCAAGAATAATAAATAGGAACTTCCAGTGCAAGCAATTCATCAAAAGTGCGCACTTCAAAGCTTTTGAGATAAACCGTTCAAAACAAAGAAGGTGTGCCCACCCCCATTTCGATCTTGTGTAAACATCCCAAGCCGCTAAAATCCACATCTGCTCCATATAACCCATCACAATCCTTGGAAAGTCTCGGCTATCCACGCTCCACCCCTTCATCACATAAGACTTCTCAACACTTCTCAAAATTCCGCATCAAATCAACCAATCAAAACTTCGAGCTAGTGGTAGGATACAACATCTCATAATCCTCGAATCTATCTATGTACATTGAAGTAAGTTGTGTTGACCTCCCATCTAATACTGATGTACTGTCATAATACAGATGTTAGCTGGTGTTTTCAATCTTTCAGTAGATTTGAATGATTGGACGTGTGGCTTCCCTTTTTTCCAGGGGTGTGATCATATTCCTAGTAACTTCATTTCCTCCAAAAGCAATTCTTACTAGCCCGCAAACGCAAACTTATTGCTGACGTTCATCGGAAACTTTTCTCCAACCACTTTTAATCACATAGTAATTAACTACCATAGCTCAACTCTTTAATCAATCTGTTCATAAAAGGAAGCCTCAATATGATAAGTTTCGGAAGTACGTCCGAGAATAGATGATAAAGTTTGTTTTGATGAAATATGACGCGGATGCGTATGCCTTGAGTTCATGGTGATTATAGGACACGCATGTGCATGCATGTGATGACATCCATTGTCGTGGGATGGTGGGATAGTGGGGTATACCAATTAAAAGGAATCACTCGTAGTTATCACTTCATATTTGTAAAAGTGGAGGACAAAAGGAAACAACACAAGCTGGTAAGGTCGAGGTGGAGATGAGTGGGGGCCAGGTTGAGGCACAGATTTGATTTTGCATGCATATTTTATGTTATGTTCGTGCAATTTGCGAGGATGGGTAGAGCGGTGGAATATGCAGTGCCACTGGTGTCTAGATTCCAGTAGATGATAATGTTACACGACAGATATAAGGTTTTCAAGGTGCTGACCTGATCCGATCCCATTTGATATTGCGCAGGCTATCTATCGTATAGCAAAAGCAAGAAAAAAATCGTATACTATATTACAGCGCTGGAAAGAAATGTAGTGATATCAATCTATATAATTTCGGTGCGCGTAGAAGAGAACCCTCAGATCAACATATACCTGACCAGATCTGTCAAGATAAAATATGTAAAGAAATTCCAAACTGCGGTACTCCTGTCAGCGCCATGGCATCTACGAGCCATTTATATCCCTCGTATCCTAATCGTCCAGCCTTTTGCAGTCATTAACACATCGCAGTCGCCAATCGCCCATCGCCCATCGCCCATCGCCAGCCATAAGATATAAAACAATCGCAGATGAAACAGCGAATGAAACTCCGTGACCCATTACCGTAATCCCCTTTTATATAGTCCCAAATAAATCAAATAAAAATAACGAATCAAAACGAAACAAAGCACTTTTTCCTACTTCCCCATTCCTCGTCGTAACAGAACGTATAGATTTCTCCTAAGGCTATAGAATTCTCAAGCGGATATTTCCGGTTCTGTCACACCATCTTCCATAGCTCTCGTGGGCTTTCCGAATTGAAGATTTCTCAATACTAGATAGTCTTGGAGATCGAGCGAGTAGAATTCGATGCATGTTGAGTACTTAGGAATGGCACCAAAATCTTCCAAGACTGGCTTTGATGGAGTGAAGAGGATAGGGTAAGAATTCTTGGATGTGAGTGCAGTAGTCGTTGTGTTGAGCATGGTGGCATAACTTGAGATAATCGCAGTCGGTCCTATGTTGGAAAGAAGAGGGGGATGCTATTGTTTGTAACTCTCGAGTACTAATTGCCCGCTGATTACAGATACGGTAGAGTAATTATCATCGCTTTCCTAAATGAACAAGAGCCAATTAGCTTTGGGAACGGCAAGCCAATTTTCTGGTATATACGAACGTGGAGTAAGTAAATTCCAATTTGAGAGATAAGAGTGAAGAGTGTGCGAACTAAGAACAAACTGTTAGTAAATGAACAGAAAAAGAAAGTTCAGATGATACACGCACGTGACATTGATCTGATGATGATGAAGCAAATTGACAATTTCCTCCTCGGACTTTTTGTCCATGATAAAGAGTTCTGTAATCCAATATCTATGTAAGTCGAGAAGTTGCTCAACAGTGAACTCGATAGTTTGAGTCTCCATCTTAGCTCTGTAAGAAATTGTTGGTTGATGACTCGATTGATAGATGTTATGAAGTTTTAGTGTCAAAAAATGTGAGGGTCGGGGAATGCGATGGATATAGAGCTTCTGGTGGCAAGTCCATATTAATATGCAAAGAGCCCTTGAACACCGGGTAGACGAGAAGCGGAGATGGCAACTTCCCGGTAAGACACAGGCAAGGCAAGCCTACAAGGCAAAACAGTCTCTTGCTTAATGCCACATCAAGGAATAAGCGATGAATAACAAGGCGGAACATGTTAAATCCTGGTCAAATAGCAGAATCGAGAAAAATGATTACCCGCTTAGGCACCCACCAATCAATATGAACACCGGTTGACGAAACTGGTGTGGCTTGCATATACGTGGAGTTAGGTTGAGGGGGAAGAATAGTTCGGATGATGTTACGAGAAATAGCATGGTCGGCCCTGAAGACTATCCAAAACCTTGCAGATAGATACATATACCATATCCATGGTGTCGGGTACCTTGAAGACCCAAGTAGTGGATCAGTTCGCGGCAGATGGCGTGTTTGGTTGGAATCATAGATTCCAGATCGAATTGAAATCAAGTGGTCGTTTGAAGGCAGTTTGGGGAGTAGGGGTAGCGTTCACAGAAGCGGTGAAGAGGCTTAAATGAAAGAGATGCAATTGACTTTGAGAAGTCTGTATTTACCTTTTTGCTCGCCCGGTAGATCTTCTAACTTCCCCGCTTGTAGCGGCAGAGAAGATTAGAAGCCGGGCAGGGGTAGCAGGTCAAGGTACAAGTACAAGAAAATGATGGAGTGAAATGGGGTTGTCTTTAATATATCGTTCGGATATTTCTTTATGTGGCTGAGTTGAGAGATATACCTAGGTTTTGAAGAATTTGAACTAGGAATATATTGAGCTTTAGCGGCCTTGGCTATCAGCCACAAAAGACAAAAAGGGGCGAGCAGTGGGAAACTCATCATTCAGAATTGACAAGCATTTGAGCCAGGGTTAAAAATACCTAATCGTATATGAGAGAAACCGTTTGTCGTTAAACTTTCCTCTAAGCTTTCGAATCGGCTATTCCGCTTAAAGTTTGAGTTTGGGTGTTTTGACCACTCAATCAAAATTTGGTTGATGGTTCAGGTCACAAGTGGTGAATGAGGCAAATGGGTCACTACCGGGTCTTTCGGGTTAATTTCCGATAACGAGCCCCAGTCCTGTTACAGGTAGAGAGACCTTATGGTTACCGTGGTAGCTGTCTCTTTATCTGTTCCCGGTCTGCTGTAAAACTCCTCCCATGTCTTGCAACTTGGAACGGATCAGCTCTTTGTCAGCTAACGTCGTATGCACTAAACATCCCAATAAAGAAGTAAATCCGAAAATTGAGCATGTAGGGTTTAGTTTATATCAAATCACAACGATGCCAGTAGTCAAGCGTTCAGCTCTAACTCCACAACCCACCAATCCATAACCTGTTGTAATCTTTTAGTTTACTGCAATCATTCTTTTGGATATCGCAGGCCCAGGTTCAACATCATTAGGACGAGTGATATCTGTCACGAAAGGAGAATAAATCGGTTGATCTCTAAGAAGAACCTCATCACCTTATAATAGTCTGTGCCAATCATACCAAGCATTGAGCCTATTGAAATGGTTATCAAAGCGCTTCAGCATGTAATAATGGATGTGATAATACAAATAAAACTGCGGTGCGGAGTTGCTACACCTCATACTTTTTCGGATTGGATATGAAATTCGTGTGGCAACCGATGCAACCCTAATAATTGACCCGAATTACAATTTGAGTATGGATCAGCAGATTCAATCGCCTCTAACGGCCACCTGCATTTGAGGGCATTGAACTCATGCAGCTACGGGTGAATGCATTGCTGAGTAGACGTTTGAGAAGCTGACCATGTGGAAAACACATGTCAGCAAGGGCTGGAGATTTCCAATGACTGCAAATAAATACACATTTGAGTTTGTGAAACTTACCCGACTATATCGTGCCACTTTTAAATGTCTAAGATAAAGTCGCAACATTCCGGCTTCCCCGAATATACTTTTGTCTAACTTTTGAATATACACGCCCTATGCGCCAGCAATCAAGGGTAAGTCTCGCTTAGTGGTCTCCCATGTCAATGTCAAATATGCTAAGACAAAATGCTGTTTATGTTGTAGATCATCATCATCAGACGGGAAATCAGACCAGCTATCATCTGAAACAAGAATTCAGTATGTGAGGATATGCCCTACCCTTCCCGTGTGATCCTTTGCTATTTCGGGAATGATACAGCGAGTCTGATTGTGATCGGCCTCGGTAGATACCCTTAAGTCAAGGTACCTTAGATACCTCTAAGGTATGTGCACGCCTCGACCACTCTGATTCATCTCATTACGACTATCCGGAATTCCGAGTAATCTAGTAAGGTTGACATTGACCAAAGGTAGGGGCTATCGGTTTGTGCCTTTGTTTTTGAGAATGGATTGCTAGGTAGGTAGGACACATGCAATTTGGTAAGGTTGAATCTTGGCTGTCTGCTCACCCTGTAAACTTTGAATCAACCAGGTGAATCACCGAAAAATACGAAAGAAAGGCAGTAGTTAACTGGTCATAAGTCTGCAAAGCCCGGCCCTGGACTCTGCTCTATTGCTCGGGTATCTCGATCATTCGTTTTTCTACAGCTATACCTCGTTGATTTTGTTTAGATTACATTTAGTATTATTCGTCAAAGGTAATATATGGGGTACATGTATCTGAAAAGGGCATTGTTCGTAAGGTAAAGGTTGAGAAGAGTTAGTCGAAAGGATTATAAGATTTTTCTATAATCCTTCCATAATCCCTACCACCAAATCCCTTCAACCCTTTTGCTACACGCCAATCATATAATTTATATCACTACCATATCGGACAACCTGCAGCGGGAAGGGGCCTGCCGATATTGTTATCCCCAGTGTTTTTAACCTAAATAAGAAAGAAGGTATACCCGATCATAACTTTTTTTACTTTGGAGAATGCCTCTTCCCAGTTGCTAGGTTTGTCACTTTTATTTTAGTAATTGAGGGAGCAGGGTATATTGGACTAGGGATTTCGATGCGAAGCGTCTAGGATATAGGGGTTGGATGACGTTGACAAGTCTCGCAATACGCATGTTTCCGTTCGTAGATACCTCCTTCGGCCCCTTATATCGGAGATTTCCTTTCGAGAATTTATACGACATCGAACAATCACAAATATATATATATCAAGCGGTCAGAAAAGAAGAAGTGCCTTGCCTATCGTTGATCGAATAAGAAGTCACATTCCTTACTCTTTGCATTCAGGTCACATTCAAGGCATAGTGACATCCAAACGTGTTGCCCCCCTCCGCCTCATCCCTGAGTATCACGCGATCACCTTCAATATGCAGGAAAAAGATGTGTTGTGGAAAAGAATTCAGAATATTCAATCTGCACTGGTGCCTTTTCATCTTCGTGTTCGATGTGCGGAACGTTATGGAGCCATTAGGGCGTCAATCTCGCCCACAATTACACTGCATTAGCTTGCTGTAAGGAAGATAATGATATCGTGCTGTGGTACAATTATATCATCCAACCGGAATTAAAGCCATACACTCTAATCATTAACCTCAAGCACTGCAGAGCATATTGCCAAGGTAGCAATTGTCAAGGGACATAAATCTATCATTTCACATCACGGTACCTGGATGTCGGCAGTGAACCAATGGTATGACCGTCTCCCAAAGATGACCCACGGTTTCGCGAACTTTATGCACGTACTGGGTAGTCGTTGGGTCAGATCTATCTACTAGGAAATTATCTCCGCTGCAAACGCGAAAGATGTCAAACATATCCGAGTTACATCATAGGCAAGAAGCCCAGTGTTGAAGTTCCTCTTACTCAAATCAGAAATCACCAGTCAGATTCTTTTATCTACACCTAGGTCTCTGGTCAGAGTCACCACAGGAGAAGATCCACATCTACGCCTCTTTGGTGCATATTCTTTGCGTACTCGATGATGTGTGGATGCCCAGATGCTTGTGCATGACAAGAACCAATATATTCCAGTCTTCAGTGCTTCCTCGTCCGCGTTTTGATATGTGCAAAAGTCGATTCAAGCATCCTTGCGTACAGTGAACGAGATCGAAGCACCCAGCTATCTGTCGCACAACATAAGTATCCGCATTCCGGTCGCTGGGGAACCTGATATCTCATCTCACACAATTGGGCCAACATCAACGAAATACACAAATCGATTCTCTTACATAAGATATCAGGCTCTTCGCTGATCATACTCTAGCCCTACCTCAGTTGTGGCTCCAGTTTACATTCGCAGCCTAATATCTTGTATTCCACCGGGGACTCCCAGAATGTTTCCGGTGTAGCACTAAGAAACGGATCAGAAATTATTTCCTAGTCTGACTGTGTTCGCGGGCCACTTCGTGAACAGAAATGAGCATGTACTCAGATGGCCAACAATGATTGAGTGGTTGTGGTCCAATTATTGGTGTCGCGAAGTATTATCAGAATCATAGGAAATATACTGTCAAGTTAGATTTCCACTTCATCTCTACGCCCCCAATCAATTTACTCCCAGTCATCATACAGCCAGGCTTCTCATGGGTCCAATCGAGCTTCCACAGACTACCAGTTTCGATGCGGGAGTGAATTTATGGATCCATATCATAGTAGTTCCTAGCAGCTCCCTCTGCCACTACCCAGGTATCGGGCTTTTTTGCTGACAGGGCTCTCTGAATACTGGGTGCCATCGTCACACAACAAATACACCAATTCGTTCAGCAATTATTGACTCGAATTTCTGCATCGGGCTCTTGAATCCTAGGAAACTCAACTGGCTATAATATGTCGACCAATTTAGGTTGGCAGGGGTAACGAGGTAATCAGCCGACGCAACTTCATAAGATATTGTCGAACATCATATGTCGAGAATCAACCAGGTACAAAGTCCCAGAAACGATAATTCCAATTGCCGAATTTATGGAGCATAGAACACATTCATACAAATTTGATTCAGCCATGCGATTGCCCGACCAGAAAGTTAAGCTAGCTATGAAAGCCAACCACCACAAGGGAAAGTCCCGTGACTGGTAACTAGATAGCTGCAGATCTGAAATCGACCAATGACACGAGAAATAGTGTCCTGGGGATGGCTACGTGGACTTGCATACGCCTTGAATGATTTCGACTCCTGCTCTGGTACTGATCAAAAACGTGGGCATCATAATGATCTGCGTTTTCAATAATTGGATCAAGATTCCTGCCTTTGACTCCTTGCAACGAGCCGACGAGTTCTACTTAATTCGAATGTCATTTATGTCTTCTTCCGTTTCTTCGGGGACCGGCTTTTTGAGCATTCACAGGTTCAATAATCAAGGGCTTTTAAAGCAATGTGGAGAGATCAATTCTCAAGAAGCATTATGCCCCGCCTCCCCCAAATCGGAATTTCAGGTAGCACGCGCTACCCGCCGTCCGCCTTTTCAGCTTGATTCTAGATTGGAAGATTGGTCAGCCAATCCGCCAATGTACCGTGCCGTTCCGTGATTAGATGATGAAGGTAATTCCACGCCTACCAAAAGATATAAATTCCAAGCGAGTGGGACGATAGCGAATTTTAATGGATACGTTCGTCACTCAACGACCACAGACTTTAGCATGGTTCAATCGGCATGATTGAAAGGCATGGTTGTATGGATACCATAACCAACGCCACGCGGGGACCTCAACTCGTTGATTGTCGATCGCTGGGAACTTTGGCTTCAGCAAGGGTCTTGGAACCACCATCTGGTAAATTTCGGGTAATTGCGGGGGTCTTTGATGAGGAATTATGGGTTCGAACGGGAATTATTTACTTGATAGATGCACACCAAGTGCACATTGTTATCGCCGCTAAGCTACGCCACCCATGGGGACGGGGGTGATGATTATATCGGCTATTTGAACGATATGTCTACTTCCATGAGTTTTATAATATTAGACTCGCGATATGAAGGTTTTGCAATTTGGGAAATAAAGCGAAGTCGTATGGCAGAACTCTCACGTTGACGAGTCCGGCTGGTAACTACACGACACATTCCGAGATTCATATTTTCTTAAATTCCCACTCAGACACCGAGGATTAAGCACCGCCGGGTCATCATAAATTGTACCTGGTGACGTCCTTCCATAACCCCTTTCAGCCCCTAACCCGAGATGCCTAGGAAGGTCCTCCTTACTAACCCTCGATTCCCAAGTTCTAGAACTCAAAGATTGATAGAGCAGTGGACCGAGCGAGGGCCTCTTTTCCCCAATATCACACCATTGTACAGTACGAGTTTTTGATTGCATGTCAGCTATTGTGAAGCATGAACTATATCAAATTTTCACAAACACCTTTTCTCCCATCCCACCGAGATTTCCATTACTAAAGCTGTTCCGACTTCGAGTAAACTCCCTCTCAACTTCTTCAGATAAAACTATCGCATTGCGCGAATCCAGCCTACCACACTTGAGCCACAGTACAAATTACCATTTCAACCCTGATGATGGAGGAAAGAGCATGGTATAATCTACACGAAAAACGACATACTCGCTGTATAAACGTAAGTCAAGAAAACATGCCTACTGCCTCCTACCAACCAGCCGATTAGCTAGCTTAAATAAGTAGAATATCGCAATAAAAATACGAACTCAAAATACTTATGGTATAAGAGCAATCACTCTTCGCAACAGAACTATCTATTATACTCTCCCTTCCCGTTTTCCTTGAAGTGTCTTGAATTTGAGTGTCAACCATTCGAGGAGCATTTGTCTGCCAAAAACTAGAACATCTCTCGGGAATTCTTGATTGAGAGAATGACATTGTAACAGTTTCTCGATAGAAAGGTCTCCCTAATGTCAGTGTTCCCCAATGTCTCGAGTGTATGTTGCGAGAATTACCGTATCACATAATCAGGAAAGGAAAGAATAAGTAGAGGAACAGGACTAAGCTTGCATTAACTCCACCTCCAGACCAACTATGTCATTGTAGAGATTTTTATGCTAAGCTCTAACTAGCAGCCAAACGCCTATTATACAGTATCATATGGAAATCGTTACAATTCTTCGTCAACATCCATGTCCTGTGGTGCGTGGCCATTTGCTCCGTTCTTTTCCTTTGGTGCAGAGGCCTCCTTATCAATCATCTGTCTCGAAACCGAGACAATGTTATCTTCGATAAGCTTCTGGCCAACATCTTCCAAGTGCTTCTTTGGATCAACCTTTCCAACATATCTGGTCTTCAATTGATCTTTTGTCATCTCAGTCTCTTCCTTGACACGCTTCTCATAGCCTTCGGCAAGTCCAACTAGCTTTTGTAATCGCTCGGTATTGCGAGTTCCCTCAACTCTGAAATCATCCATCTGCAGACCTTCGGTCCATACATGCTTGTGTAAATTCAGCAACATACTCTCTTCTAAGGCATTCTTGCGATAGTCGATTCCTATGCTGTAGTAATGCCTGTTAAGACCGTGAATGAGCGCTTGGATAGAAGGTTTGTTGAGATGTCCCAAATTGGATGTACTCTGTCGAGGTTCTTGGCCGAGCATAAGTGATTGTGGGTTGATGAGACGGAAAGCATCAATAACGACCTTTCCCTTCACGGATTGAATAGGGTCGACAACGACGGCAACAGCTCGAGGTGTCAATTGCTCGAATGATTGTTGAGTGTTGATATCGACAGATGATAGCCAGCAGCCAAAACCGGGATGCGAATGGTACCAGCCAACAACGGTTTCCGGTCTGCAAGATATGATGTTAGAACCTTCCGGATTTTAGAGAAAAGGAAAAGTACACGAACCGTCCTGTCTGCCTCAACATATCCATCATTTTTGTTTGGAATACTGGATCTACTGCCTCGACACTGACGCCTGTACCACTTTGTGGCATAGCAAATACATCCACAACTCGAACTGTGAAGTCATCCACGAACTCTCCCAACATTAAACCCATAACTTCCATGGGTACACCAGCTCTGCCATGTCGCAACATCTTGAGTAGTGCCAACGAAGAGATATATACAGTTTCGGAGTTATCGATCAAACCAGGGTTGTCCTAAGAATTATGTTAGTTTACTTTCATAATAATCCTCGAGATAATCAAGCTCGCCGTGCTGGATTTTGGAAATAGTATAGCTTACACCTCCACCTGGACTTCCGCCTGCCATAGGCCCACCACTGGCCAATAACTGATTTAGTCTATCCATTGTGACTTGACCAATCTATGAGTAAATCAAAGAAGGGTATCTCGAGAAAATTGGATGATGAGGTTGAAAACGAAAAGTGTCAAAGTATTAGATGGTGTTGTGAAGCTCCAACTTAAGGCAGCTTAGAAACGCGCATGAAGGTAAGGGTAAAGTCATTATGTAATCAACAGCACATGACTGTTCAGCCTTGCGATATAGCCTCGACAGTAGCACTCATCCAATGAGCGACAGGAGTGTTTTTTAGTACATTCGGTCATCATTGCTTGACCCCTGCTATAAGCTCTCTCTCACCTTTTTATCTCCCACGGATGTCTTTCCCATTTATTCTTTCTGCCTCGTCTCAAATAGCCCTTCAACAACCACAACTCTGTATGTAAATCTAACCCAACATTTTATTCAGTTCAACAACAATTATCAACTATCCGATCGATCCTACACTTCGAGTTACTTCTTAGTGGTTACAATCACAAACTCATTCAATATGTCGAATTCCTTCGCGCCTTTAGATCCGGTGTCGAATGGGCCAAGCACCAAAAAGAGGGTCGCATACTTTTACGATTCAGATGTCGGAAACTATGCTTATGTTGCAGGGCATCCTATGAAGCCTCATAGAATACGTTTGGCGCATAGTTTGATTATGAATTATGGAGTTTACCAGAAAATGGAGATTTATGTGAGTTGTGATCGAGAACGCCCTTCTTGAAGATTGCTATGCCATCACTTACCCCATTTGCGATTGCAAATTTAAGGGCGAGCATCAAATGATTCAAGCAGACTTCATTTTGATAATGTACTGACGGTGCTTGACAGCGAGCAAAACCAGCAACCCGGCACGAAATGACCCAATTCCATACCGATGAATATATCGACTTTCTTCAGAGAGTCACTCCCGACAACATGGATTCTTTCGCTAAGGAACAAGGGAAATATAACGTCGGAGATGATTGCCCTGTCTTCGATGGACTGTTCGAGTTCTGTGGAATCAGCGCTGGTGGTAGTATGGAGGGTGCAGCTCGTCTAAATCGTTCAAAGTGCGATATTGCTATCAATTGGGCCGGAGGGCTACATCACGCAAAGAAAAGTGAAGCAAGTGGCTTCTGCTATGTCAATGGTAGGAATTCTCTTCTCCGCATTAATAATCTCGTGCTGATTTAGCTACAGACATCGTTCTCGGCATAATCGAGCTCTTGCGCTTCAAGAAGCGAGTTCTCTATATTGATATCGATGTTCATCACGGTGACGGTGTCGAGGAAGCCTTCTATACGACAGATAGAGTGATGACAGTTTCATTCCACAAATATGGTGAATATTTCCCTGGGACTGGTGAACTACGAGATATTGGCGTTGGACAAGGCAAGAACTACGCAGTCAATTTCCCACTTCGTGACGGCATCGACGATGTCACCTACAAGTCCATCTTTGAACCTGTTATCCAGAGTGTTATGGATTACTATCAACCAGAAGCGATCGTTCTTCAGTGTGGCGGAGACAGTCTTTCAGGTGATCGCTTGGGATGTTTCAATTTGAGCATGAGAGGCCACGCGAATTGTGTTCAATTTGTCAAAAGTTTTAACAAGCCCACTTTAGTGCTGGGAGGAGGTGGGTATACTATGCGTAATGTAGCACGAACTTGGGCGTTTGAGACCGGTGTTCTAGTTGGTAAGGAAATGGACCCCGTACTTCCTTACAACGAGTACTACGAGGTATGGTTCCTGCTGGATCTTTTTGAAAATATTTTAGAATTGACACATATATTTAGTATTACGGCCCTGATTACGAACTTGATGTCCGAGCCTCGAATATGGAGAACGCTAATTCCAAAGATTATCTCGAAAAGATTAAAATCCAAGTTATCGAGAATCTGAAGAGAACTGCTCATGCCCCATCTGTACAAATGCAAGATGTACCCCGTACTACCCTGACTGGAGCAACCGACGAGGATGATGATATTATGGCCGATGCCGATGAAGACGAAAACATGGATGTTCGTCATACCGAGCACCGAAACGATAAGCACGTGGCCCGGGATGATGAGTTCGACGAAGGCGATGAAGAAGAGGCAAATCTTGCAAATGGCGCATTTGCTCAGAATGGACAAGTAAAACAGCGCAACCACACTTACTCCGATGTTGATATGGACAGTGGTGTTCCCACTCCCGAAATTGAAGTCCACGACGAGATTGAAGATGCACCAACAGCTGTAACCGAAGCGAACGCAAAAGTTAATGCAGAGCTTATGGAGAAAAAGACCCAAGATGTAGCAGCTACCGAAACCCTTGAAGTAGGCCCATCGAATGCCCCATCTCGCTCAAACTCACCTAAGCCAATTGTTGACGACGAAGGTGATATTGATATGGCAGAACCGCTCGAAGCCACGGCCGTAGCATTGGTTCAAGAAAAAGTCGAAAAATCACCTGTGCCCCAAACAGCCTCAGCGAAGGACCCCCCCAAGGCCAACATTGCTACGGATACTGAAGCTGCCGCTAGTAGCGAGCAAATCGTGCCCGAAACAGCCATTCCCAAAGCAGATCCTGTTATACTAAAGCAAGAAAGCGACACTGAACGACAAGATGCCAATGTGACAGCAGAAGCAAGTAAGGAGACTGCCGAGCAATCTCAGTCATGAGTAAACCCAAGGACACTGATATTGTTCCAATTACGTCTGCTTTCAAAATTATGGGGTTATTGGATTTCAAACGGCTTCAGAATTTAAACCCCTGCTCTATGCTCTTCTGGGCAGGCAATTCTCTACATTGGGATACACAAATAATCTAAGGCGAACGGCAGTCCAATGAATTAATATATACAACAACGGACGCGTCTGGAAATTCGCGTTGTATGATGTCCTTCAGAGCGGTACTAATCTTGACGAACTTTGAGTCCGACAATCGGTCTTGAATCTTCGCATAATTTCCTTTTGTAATTCTTCAGTCATATGTAGGAGGGATGGTAAACGGAGCAGGGCGTACATGGCGAACGAGACCAGGAATTTCACAAGGGCGTGCAATTCTCGCAGACTATGATACTTTATGGAGATGGGGTCCTTGCAGCTCACGCTGTCTCTGTTTCCCCGGACCCAACTGCCTCTACATGGAGAGTATACCAATACCTTGGGTGTTATTAGGATTAAAAGGGATTTCAATATATTTGACTGTAATTAAAGAAGCTATGAATTATTCATCAACTGGCAATGAAATTGTGAAGGAAAGCAATATTTTGGGGATATTGCTGTAACCAAGTTGAATCTAGTCGTGAATGCCATAAATTTGACAAATGTGGACCATTAGAATAATAAATATTCATTCTTTAGAATGATAAGTTTTGATAATTATGCGGGTGTTGATCTCACGAGGGCGAAAGAGAAATTCTGTAACATTCACAATGTAAAGTGGATCCATACTTTTTTTTCGCTTATTTCAGATTAGGGTTTCCACTACCAAATGGGTTTTTTGCAATTCAACCTCGAAATAATACCGACCGACGACAACCTCTAATTCGACAAATTACATTTTCGACCCTTTCAGTATACCGAAAGCAATACCGTCGAGATGGCAAAGATTTCGTGAGTTTGCCTTTTTTCACAATCATTACGGTCTGGTGGAGTCAATTTGTGGAGGAAATGCGCCGGAATTTTGTTGAGGGGGAAACGTCTGAAGAATAAGAAATTGGGGGGGTTGAAGCTTGATTTTAAGGACGGCATTGGATTATTGAGGCCATGCGACAGGAGAATGAAATTTGAAGGGATTGAAAACTAATGTGATGGTGTTAATAGACGTGGAGCCCCTGGTGGCAAGCTTAAGATGACTCTCGGTCTCCCAGTGTGAGTTTTCACTCTAATTTTCACGCCCCGCAATCTGCGATATCGATCAATTCGACCACGATATATTTCCTGATTATGCGAACCTACCCTACTTCGAATTCGCAATACAATAATGCGCAAATACTGACTAGAAAAATAGCGGAGCCGTCATGAACTGCTGCGACAACTCCGGTGCCCGTAACTTGTACATCATTTCCGTCAAGGGTATCGGTGCCCGTCTCAACCGTCTTCCAGCCGGTGGTGTCGGTGATATGGTTATGGCAACCGTCAAGAAGGGAAAGCCTGAATTAAGAAAAAAGGTTATGCCAGCTGTCATCGTTAGACAGTCAAAGCCATGGAAGAGAACCGATGGTGTTTTCTTGTACTTCGAGGACAACGCCGGTGTTGTGAGTAGATAATTTTTCTATACATTTATTTGGGCAGGGATGCGGACGGAATATTCAAGTTGAGGCGATCGATAAACACGACTTGACGTATTGAATCTGAAGGACAAATTACGAAATCTGATTGATGAGGATGGAATAATCGCTGACAAAATTCCCTACAGATTGTCAACCCCAAGGGAGAAATGAAGGGATCCGCCATTACTGGACCAGTCGGAAAGGAAGCTGCTGAGTTATGGCCAGTAAGTCACAACATTCTGCATCTTGTCATGTGAATTCCGGCAACTAACCAAGTATCAGCGTATTGCCTCCAACTCTGGTGTCGTCATGTAAAGAGGGCTGTTCTTTTTTCGGGGTTCACAATGTCAAATGGATGGAAGTCATGGATGAATGGAAGGGCGTTGCATCATTGCGTTAGGCCTACTTCACTTACATACACTAAGACTTGCCGGTCGATTATGAAAAATTGATTCAGCTTCCTACCAATGCTGCGAGATTTTGGACGAATTTGTGATGTGCTTATGATTGTGGTTGGATTGGAAAAAAAGTTTGGTTGACACTCGGTCGACACGCGAATAAAATTGGATGGACTGCAGGATGAAGCTCGAGGGGATAGCATGGGGAATGAGCAAGTGCCATGTTGGCTCAAGAAGCCTAGACGGAATACCGATAACAATGCAGTTTCCAGAATCCAAGATTTACCCTTCCACGGCTCCGCTAAATCGCTCCAACGGATTATTCCAGTTTGCAAAACAGCTTGATTGAAAATTTGTTGGCTGACCGCAAATCCCTGTATTGAAATAATCTCACCAAAGGAATTACTAGTCACAGAACGAATACAGAAGCCATCAGTCAAGCTCCAGATCATTCGGGTACAGTATGTATTGCTGTGGTATATTGTTAAATCTGCTGCGAGTTTATATCTATCCCAAAACCTGCACTCCATGCCGTGCCCATCGCTCAATGCAATTCTTCCTACCCAAGTAGCGCCCAATCAAAACATGGGATATGACAATGATGATACAGAAGTACGGAAATAATCCACAACCTATTTTTTATGGAGACAAATTCATCCAGTTCCTATGCCCATGCTCCTACCAACGCCATTAAACAACTCCCGCCCAGAACTGCCACAAAAGCTTCCCATCTTCTTCTTCCCTTGAGAATGCCATAACTCTTATCACTCAAGAAGTCCTCGGCCAATAATTGTACCAATCCCGCAAATAACAATAATCCACTGCTAATAGCATTCATGAAACCCACCATCAAGAGTCCGGCCGCTGAATGCGGATCATACAAATTATGTACAATGAGGCCGATAGCCTGGCCGATTGGCGTCGTAGTTCCGTATGCGAGAACCATGAGCCAGGGACGAGGAGAAGAGGAGGGGAAATTTATAGCGGCGATGCGAGATCCAAGGGCGAGTCCTTCAAAGGATTGGTGGAAGGCGATTGCGACTAAAAACACGACGAATGGAGGGCCAGTGGCTACGGAGATGGCCATACCGATGAAGATGGAGTGGAAGAGGATGCCTGCTTCAAGGAGGAGGCATTGCAGTATTTGCCGTTTCTGGGAATCTTCTGCCGAGACTGGGGAAGAAGAGCTGGTCTCTGGGTCGTGTGGGGAATGTGTAGGAGCTTTTGAGAGGGGATCATCCAGCTCATCGAGTTCGAGGTCAAGATCAGAATCGTCGTCTGAGATATTGACGTCTTGATATTTCCTGCGCTCGGAGCTCTCGGTAGGTCCAGTCTGAGGTGTTGAAACAGGGAGGGGCGATACTCCTGCCACGAGTCCTTCGGATTCTCCCATATCTTCCAAGGCTATATCTTGCGGCCGACGATTCAGACCAATCTTTCCTAATCTGCCGTTCGCTTGCTTCCCCTTTTTCTTAGCGCTCCCGTTTCCTTGTGCTCCTTCATTCTCCCCTCCGGGCACAACGTCCCAGTTCCCTCCATGTGAATGTGAATGGCCTGCCCCTCTAGTCGTTAAAAACATCTCTAGTCCTACAACTATTAGTGCGCTGAACATTGCAATAAGTCCTGCTAGAGGACGATATCCATCGCTGAAAAAATGGGGCAGACATGGATTCGTTAAGGACATGAAAGCTGTCGGTAATAAATGCACAAATGCTGTAGCTATAAGGACTCCAGTTCCAAAATGTTGAGAGAGAAATATAAAACGATTCGGGCCCTCGGATTTCGAAGAACGGCGAGAAATCAGGGGAAATCCACATGCTGTGCGAGTAGATGTTAGATGGCATAAGGTGGGAAAGGGTAAATGTGGCATACCGATTGTACTCAGTACAAGTATTAGCACCAGCGCATATACATGTGCCGACGTATTATAACTACCCTTGACCCCCGAGCCACACACGGGTTTCTCTGGAACTCCAGATCCATCTTGTTCTTGTTGTCGTCGTGCTAATTCTGCCAAGAGATGAGATGTAGACCAGGACGAAACTAGGGATATTAGTTAGGTCGTCGCGGGTTAGGAAAATAGGAAAAGAAACTTGCCATCGTGATTGACGACCATCTTGAGGGTTGCAATGTTATAATTGTAATATGTATCGCAAAATCATTGTGTGTATGTGGGACAAATAGAGGAGAGGCTGTCTTGGGGAATAATACGAGTACTTTTTGGTTTGGCGGAGTGAATGATGTTCCGAACGCTAGGGAGCGTTTCATCGTTTTGTCTGGGCAAGGGTAAGGGGTACGTACTTGGCTTCATCAAAAAGTGTTTTTGCTTGCGATGACAATCATCAATTCGAGTGGATTGATATACTTAATGGCAATGAATTTTTATGGCATATTTGTTGTAATGTTCATGGTGATTTTTTGGCCATATGATTGCAATTGCAATAAAAACATGAGGCTATTCCGTGAAGCAACCAGGGAAAGGACAGCTGCATTGAGATGGGATCTATATGGAAAGCATGCTTCATATGATGTCCAACTACGCATTATCGTGTGAATACCTTGTTCAAGCTCTAAGTACGAGCAGCTAGTAACTTGCTCCTGAACTTGCTCGTGTAATTGAATCAGGTGCAGGAAGCTACTTGGGCATGGTCAAGGCAAAGATGCTTGAAAGCCTCATTACTCGAAACCCCCCGTATTTCTCAATCCCAACCCGATTTTCAGCAAGTCTTTACGTTCGGATACATATAAACCTGATGCTATGTTTATGATGCTTCGTGTGGCGATGATGCCAGGCGTACTGAAGACTGTACGCAAGAACCGTCAAAACTGTTGTCTGGTAGATTATTTCTCATCTCGACTCCGCTTTCTCACCTCTGAAACAAATCAGATAAATCATATCGTAGGTTCTTCCCTCTTTGGATTTGAGACTAGTGCTCGATCCAATGGATATTCACTACACGTTTAGAGACCTGATTTACTTACACCCCCGCTGTCGCCCTTCTTCCCATTAAAATCTTCTTCTTTCTTACAACCTACTTCTTGCTGAGAGTATCGATCCCCATCGATAACGGCAATTTCTTATTTCAAACTCTCCAAACTCAATACAATCTTGTCAAGATTTTGCAACTGCTCCAAGGCATAGCTAAGTCTCTAAACTCTAGCACTTCAACAGTTCGTGGTCCAGTCTTGAATCTCGGCCAAGAGAAGACTCCGATCTATTATTTAGCAGCCTTCTATCTTCGTTTAGCAAGATAAAGCATCACTTGTCTGTTCATTATTATATTCATCTTTACGATTACTCGATTCCACTCAAAGTCGAGACTCGCAGGAAACGCTCGTATCTCAAATATTGCAATCAGCACTTTCATATATCTCCTGTTCTGCAGACAATCTTTTTCTTTTCCGACAATCGCAGATCTATTATCATTGCTCGACATACGAGTTCTCAATTTCCGATTTGGAGCTCGCCGGATCATCTCACGATATCATTATACATATTGCAAACCTGCTACTGAAACTGAACGCGGAGTCCCCTCTGCAGAAATACCCAGATATCCGATCATATTAAGTTTGACAGGATCACGGCATTCTCATTTGAGCCTTGCCATTATATCTTAGATTCTTGGGATAAAGTATGCAAGAATGGCTGATGATCATTTTGATGGCTTAGACGTCTCAGCTGCGACAAGGGGCAGTGAGCATCATGGTGTGTTGGACAGTCCCACTGTCATTAATGGACCTGCTGTTGAAGGTAAGATCCAGAAGTTGGATGGTTTTCAAAGAGATCATAGCTGATAACATATGCAGAAACAATTGTAGCTGATACTGCCAATGATTCTCATGCTTCAGAAAGAGATGGGGGAGGTCTCAAAATCGCTGGTGAATCAGATGCCTCTGGTGACTCCGACGAAGGAGATCCAGTGGAACTGGATAACAATGGTCATCAAGATGCCACCATTGATGCCCAGTCTCAACTCAAGAGGCCCAAACACGCAACTTCCGTGAAGAAATATGTCCTTCTCAGACGCTCCTCCCAGGTCGAGCTTTCTCCTCAAGAAATTGATAATATCATATCATCCTTGAGAAAAAGAAATGGCCGCACACTTTCTCCTCGTGAGGTCGAGAAGAGACGCCAAGAATACTACAATCACAAGAACGATGTTTATCACCCGGGAAACGCTGCGCAAGTACTCAGTCTCTTTGGTGGTAAATAGTCACCCGGTTCTGTGGGATCCCGTCCAGAAGATGTTCATGCTTGGGCTATATCGGATCATAAAACACTCGCAAGATCAAACAGCACCAATCCCAATCCTATTCTTCCATGGATCCGTATACGTCTGTATGATGGTTCAAGTGTATCCAGAACAAGAGACAATGCTGTTGGAATGTTATCTGGCTCCTCTTTGCCTCTCAATACATACTCAAGACGCAAATATTGGATAGAGAGACATGTGAACTGGGGTAGCCGCAAGAAGACGCCATTCATTTCGTGCACCAGTAACATAAGCCAGCTTACCAGGTGGTGGTGTCTCCGCCGATTTCGAAGACGATGCCCTTCAAAGATCCTCGACACAAAAGTTGATATCATTAATGTTTATGCGACGCAAGCTGCAGGATATCCAGTTCTAAGATTGAAGGATGAAATGGCTTACTACGATGTAAAACCTAAGGTCAAGTGCTCCGATCACGAAGAAGAATACCTAGTGCCATACTGTCTTCCAGCGGTTGCGATCATTACGACGTTCAGCTGGCGCTTCATTGATCAATGGAGGGATTACACAGGATGTGATGAGGAAGCTTGGTACCGAGAATTCGTAATCCCGTTAGCTCTCGCGCACGAAGAACTAAGACAAGCTAAGATGGAGGCCAAGGTAGCGTCACTGGGGTTCGAGACGGCTCTTGTTATCAAAGTGGAGACATTGAGCTTGGATGAACTTATCGAATATTTCACTGCGCCTCTCAAGCAACTCCAAAGATTTCTCGCAATTTTGAAAGCAAGAAGTCAAGAAGATCTAAGAGGAAATACAGATAATGGAGAGGAGTCTGCCGCTACTTCTACCAGCCAGAACGCCTCGAATTTGACAAAGTGATGCTGCTTTTTGGCTAGCTTTATTTCAAATGCATTCATATGGTAGCGCTTCTTTTGTTAAATCTCTTTTTTTTTGGGTGGATCGGCGACCGGTAATATTAACTTTACTTATCCATCTCTGCATCAGCGCAGGGGATGATTGCATTCGGGGCTGGATATATCATCGAATGTACTCTATCTGGTCTCATCGCGTCTGGGGGAAACACATCTTTTAAGCTCTCCGCGAGAACATTTATTATGATTCAATTAAGTCGGTTGAAATGGGAAATCAATACAAAATTAGCAATCATTATTTACAAATGAACTTCATAATCATGCCAAAATATCTTCTCGCTCATTTCTATATTTTTATGCTCGAGAAGTAAGTCATTCGCGTGTCGGAATATCTTCAAAAATCCAGTGATCAATATTCTACATCGACCCCAAATAAAATCTGGTTCTTTCAGAATAGAGCTATCCAATGTTTTGTCGGAAAGCTTATCGTCAGAAGTATATACGCTCTTCAGCCCGTGATATTGTATGATGTGATTACGCATAAATGAAGAAATTGCACGATGAATGTCGACTGCAAATTTTGCGATCGATTTCACCCTTTCTATTCAAATTCCTTGCGTCTAAAGGCTTAGCTACATATAAGCAATCCTAGAATTCTGTGACAATCCTGATTTCATCGACATCCAATTTATCATTCCATTGTGTAGGAGCTTGACAAATGAATATTTTCGTCCCTTCCTGCCAATTGCCCAGTACAGCATACAAAACTTGTATCATTCATAAGATAATCACGAGAAAGCAAAATGTTACGTTGTATTCAACTCATGATACATTTCATTCCTCATATTTATATGTACCCCAGGTGGTAGCACTCAGCCTTATTCTTACGTCAACGTGAAACTTTCTGCTAACCATCTTCAATGCGGCTACAACTCAAACAAAGCATCGCCACATCCCCGCATCTTAAAATCTCAGAAATATAAGAACTTTAAACTTATTCTCGGCTCCATAATCATTTTTCTTCTTCATCGCTGGCTAAAATTTCTTCAATCCCTAGACTCGCAATTTCACTAGGCCTCGGTGAATGTCACCTTGAATCCTTCCCCTTTCTCGCTTAGTAAAGGTAGTAAAGCGAACCACTTGAATTTCATTCCGCAGTTCTTGGCACATATGAGTGTGGCGTCTTATCATGGTGGATTCAACAAGAACTTCTGATCCCTTGTTTGAGGATTACGATGGGCAAATTAAGCTTAGAGTAGGAGTAAAAACACGTGAAGATAGCTGACTGCTGTAATTGCAATATTGTTTATTACAAGGGAAAATTGTGCTACGGCGGTGGACTTCTCGGCAAGACACTAGCATCGGAGAGTTCGAGGAACAATTCTTTAGACTTTTGGTGTCTCTTTGTTGTATGGATTCCCGGATAATGTTCGTTCTTTCAACAACATTTTTCAACCTTTTAACTTGGCGATTCTGAAGTTACTTAGCATCGAACAGTCTTCGAAGATAAATCAATTCGCGACAAATCGCAATATATAAATAGCACAATGGGATTAGTTTCCTGGTGTCCCTTGAGGATTGGATAGATTTGGCATTTTTGATCAAAGGATCATTGTTCGGGTTTAACTCCAGATGCTTTCTTTAGATTGTGCCTGATTTCCTGTGCCTGAGCTAAGCCTTATCATACTTCGAGCTGTTTCATCCCATACGGTGCTCTTGCTCAGCGATACTCTGTATCATGGGCCAATGTATCGACATCAACAGATCCAAGTCCTGTCGTGGAGGGTATTTCTATATTCCTCTACATCCATGATGAGAAGTCTCATTTCATAGGCCTTCCTTCAAATCTCTCAAGATGTATATAGAGTTCCAAATAGTCCATCATTTCAACATTATTCTATTCTCATCAACATTCAAACATCTTTCTTCAGTCTCTTTATTCACATTCCTTTGTAACCAACTTACCACATACACTCCTTTTATTTAAACATTCTCTTCTTCCAACAATCTTTCCAGACCTTTCCAGAGTCCTTCTAGAACATTTCCAGTAGTATATACTCATCATTCAATATGTTCTCCAAAACTTTCATCACCCTCCTTGCCATGGCATCGGTCGCCTTTGCAGCTCCAACTCCCGTTGCAGAACCCACAGCTGAGAACCTTGTCGAGCGAGCTGTCGCTTACAAGATGTTCACCGGTAATGGATCCAACTGGCCTGCTATTTCCGCATGGACTACCTTTGAGACCATGTATGTTCTCTTGTTTACCCGTGAAACCAATTAATTTATGCTAATATAAAATTCCAGGTGGGCCAACTCCCAAGCCGTCATGACTATCTCCTGCAAGCAATTCGGCGGTGCTGCCAACAACTCTCCCGCTGAAATCGCCAACATCAAGTCCGCCATTACTTCAGTTGCCGCTTCTTCCGGTGTCGACGCCCGATTCATCCTTGCAATCGTCATGCAAGAATCTGGGGGCTGTGTTCGCGCTCCCTCTACAGCAGGACAGGTCTTCAACCCTGGACTCATGCAAGACCACAACGGTGCACACAGCTGCAACATGAACGGCAACCCAATAAGCCCATGTCCAGCTGCCACTATCACCGGCATGGTTAAGGATGGAACGGTTGGCACCTATGGTGTCGTAGGTGGTGGTGATGGATTGCAACAATGCTTGACCCAGAGCGGATCTCCAAAGACCGCTCAAGGTGCCTATGCCGCGGCTAGAATCTACAACTCCGGTACCTATGTCAAGGGAACCGACCTTGGCGCACCACTCTGGGGTACCAGCTGTTATGCTAGCGATGTTGCAAACAGACTTTTGGGATGGGCCGCTCCAGTTACTCCTTGCGTTCTCCCCAACCCAGTTCACTAAGCGGTTCGCATGATAGACTTGGGTGTTTGGATAATATCTTGATGCCTATGAAAAGATTTTGTTTGGAATATCCGGTGCTGTACTTCAGTATCCGGTTTCTTTTGGATTTCGGCGGGAGGCCTTTTACATGTCTTTCCTTTGTTATTGTTTTTGTTTGTACTTCTAGATCGAGACTGGATTCTGTTTGACTTTTTTATATTTAGTATTATGATTCCTAGAATGGGAATAAGTTGGGAGGGAAAAGCTGCTTTCGGGAAATACAAGCCTACATCATAGATATCCTCTGCAAGAATTATCATGTTTGATTTCATCTTCATTTGCTGCTTTTTATATGTCTTACTAAGATAGAATAGACATCATAGAATAGACCGCGCATATAGAAATATATATGGATTTTGTAGCATGTTGTTACTTTTACCCTGCTTTGACGGCGCCAATCGACTTTGTCTAGTGCAAGATCTGCGAGGTAGGCTAGAATGTTATGATGTTCAATGACAGGTGGTTCCAATAATACATTTGTAAGACCGGTTCGCGAACAGAAAGCTCTAGTTGTCCAGCTAAATGCATGACATTGTCAGAGCAAACCCTCAATTATACCCTCTGAAGATTTTCAGTCAGTCTTATGGTCATCTCACTTTCACAACCAGCATTCTCAAACATGTTCTGAGCGTTTTGAATGTATAAATCCTTGCCATAAATCTCACCCGCACAGCTAACCCAAGATGATACTCTAGTAACACGAAACATATGTACACTAGAAATATGTACACTCTGAAGTTTCGCCATGGAAAAATCACGAGTGGCTAATACTGAAACAATTAATCGGAATCCTCCCCGTTTTCCAGTTCCACCGGTTCAGGTTTCCTCCCATAAAAGACGACCCTAGATGTTATCAGTCCCTATTCCTCTTAAAACAAATAACGATTATCCAAGCTAACAAAGAAATACAAAACTCACACATCGACATAAAAATTAATCCTCTTATTTTGGAGATCCTTCCTGACACCCACCAACAACATTTCTACTTGTTCGGGAGTCCACCCCAGCCCCGTCGTCAAATTCCTCATCGTCATCCCTTCAATACCATCCAACAAATTCTGCTGCGTCCACATTGCTAGCAGCTTTTCTTTCTCCCCGCCCACCCACGGATTACACGGCCAAAAGAAATGTTTCTCGACGATATCCACGAACCCCGCCTCAGCCATCCATTTTCCGTAGTGTCTTGAATTTGTTACTTTACGGCCGCGACGCTCGGCGGCGAGGCATGATACTCGAACCCATTCTTCAAGAGAGGTACCGTTTATCGAAGAGTCAATGCTTACTATAGGCATTTGCGGGTCTTGCATCTCAAAGTAACCGCCGGGACGAAGGGAGTCGTAGGCAGATTTTATTACGCCAGCGGGATCACTGAAACAACAGACCATGGCACGGCCGTGGATGTAGTCGAATTTTTGAGAGTAGTTCCAGGGTTCTTCTGCGTCGTTTACCTCAAAACTACAGTTTGGAGGTACACTAGAGAGGATTGTTAGTATCGGATGTGGAGTTTTAGATTGGTATAGTGCGTTACTAGATCGGTTGAATTGGACTGAGATCTGTGCCGATTACTTGAGCTGAGGGATACTTCTGGGCTAGAAATGAGAGAAATTGAGTTAGGGGCTTTCATCATCAACAAAAGATCGAATAGGTGAGTGGTAAAATAGCCTTACCAAACTCTGTTGCCCATAAGCCAGTTCCAGTCCCAATATCTAAAACATTGTGGAGCTCAGAGGGAAGAGGAGCAAGATGTAATACTCCATCAAACAACAAAGAGAACAAGTGATGTTGCAGATCTGAGATCATTAACTAATGCAACTACATTAACCACACGATATGTCGTGCATTACTTGACTTACTCAATCTCTCTTGTTCGGCATCATCATTAGGGAGAATATACTCTAAACGCATGTCAGCTACTGAGCAGGAAAAATCATTATGTAGTCCGTTCAAACTCACTTCCTGAATTATATGCGTGGTACGTCCGGCCATTTTCCTCTACATATTCGTACACACTTTCTCGTATAGAAGCTGTAGAACTTCTATATCAAGTATCAGCTGCTATATCGTGCTATGTGAATTATGAATAGACAATTCTACCCACATGAATGAATCACCCATGGTGGAATCTACATCACTATTATTTGAAGACTAATCAGGTATTAGTCTTGATATCATGCATCGGCATCTTGCTACTCACCTGTACAGAATCTACCTCCAATCCTGGTGCATCGGCTATTTGTGGTTCTGCTGCTGCACTACCATGGTGGCCATATGAGGATGTGTGAATGTCAGTCGTCACATTTCGATTGGAATGTATGTTAGTAGATGAGATGTGCTCTGTTGAAACCAAGTTGGTCAACGATACCGCATCCACACCAGCTTCATTCGGCCCCGGGATAGCTTCCTGGATATTCGAGGAATTTGACATCAGATCCAATTGTTCACCTTTAGTCTCTTTCATCGATCGGAATTGTTGACCTGAATCCAGATCCGCACTTGACCCTTCCAAATCTTTCAAGGAATACAAAAAATCAGGACGTTGTACGTTCAAGCCTTATCAAATATCCGCTTATGATCGTATGCAAAAGATCTCCGAGATATCAACGGTCTCTTTGACGGCCGGTACAATTGTATCGACAAAGTATCCAAGTAAATCAGCTAACCAAAATCCATGAGATATATTCCCCGTCAAGCCCTCGTGCTAATCTGGTCTTCAATCGACAGCTGTCAAAGCCTCTCGAAATAAGCATAAAGCGGAGGGGGTTTCGGCGGTTGCTATTTACGGGTTAATAGACCGCTAATCCTTGCTTAGCCTCATACAGCCAATGGCAACCAATGAGACCTTCCCTCTCTACGTGCTTTTTCTGTTATCAGTCCCTGCAGCTAGTTAGATAAATCTTTGCGTTATCCTTGGACTACGAGATGTGCTTACACGACCTTGAAAGGGCTTTTATTGAGCAATCTAGAAAGGGAGCAAGGGGCAGGGAGCATACATGGACCACCCCGGCAACCAGTGTTCAGGAATATCGTAGGTGTGTGTTTATCAGTCCTTCGTTATGATTATGTGATTTTCCACGGAATGACCAATAAACGCAATCCAAAAACTACCGTCTCGCCATCCACTCGAGAGTTGCTATCTCATCTATCCCACGATTTTGATCATCAATGCCACAAAAGATCTCAGACATCAAAGGGTGTTTGTCGCCTGAAGTATCCAAGAGAGTATGGTATGTATGAAAGTTCATTCCAAATTGCACCTTCAGAATTCTGCGGTAAATACCTGTGGAACGACAATCGAACGACAAGCAAACGAAGCGAAAAAAAATTGCCAAGAGAAAGGAGTTTCTCAAAAACAGGGACTATGAGATCATGTTTTTTAATCTTTGGAACTTCACAAAATATCAAAAGAAAACGGCCGATCAACAAAGTATAGTACTTGAGTATTCACGAGCTAAAAATATATACAGGAGAAGCTTAAGCTTTTAAATTTGCACATGGCCCGCCGGTTCTCGTCAACTCTCATTAAGCAGTATGTAAAATCATGACTTTCATGCCATTTACTCGTCAATCATGACCCTTTTGCACAATCTAGTAGACTGGCATTGGGAAAGAGTCAAAGTCGTAGATCCAACTATCAATTGAAGCTTGGTCGTACTCACAAGCCATGGTAGTTCCATTGTTAGACCACATTGGTCTCAATGGCCAAGCGCAAATTTGTTGTTCCTCTCCCTCAAACTCACCCTGAAGAACGGTGGCATTGAGGGTAGTAGGTGTGTTTCCATTCTCGACCCAGTCGATCAAAACAGCGAGATTGGTTTGAGGGAATGGTCCGTTTGGCTGATAAGAGTTGGTAGCACAATGGGCTGCTCCGGGAACCAGGAAAAGACGATACCAGTCGCCGAGGGCCTCGGTACTCTCATTGAAAGTCATGTTGGGATACATGACAGAGCGGACAGACTCGTGGTAACGGACAGATGAGGCGGTAGGGATACTATTGTCTGATTCACCATGGAAGTGAAGAACCTTGCCACCTGCTTCTTGGAATGGGGTGAGGTCGGGCCAAGTGGTTTGCAATGTATCTTCATACATTTGCCATCCGGTGTACATCCAATCTCTAAGGGTGTCGTAGGTGACGTTGTCGAAGGTACCGGCATCAAAGGTAGAGGCATCGAGGAGTTCAATAAAGCGTACTGGGAACTCAGATCCAAGCGAGCTGATAGACAACTCCCAGCTGTTGGTCTCGTCATTGTATGTGGTGGCAGCATCATCAAAAGTTGCAGCTGGCTGATAGGATAGATAAGCCCTGCGACCTTGAGTATCGCGGAGACCGTCGATAATCTTAGCAGCGACTGCAATGCCTTCGGCTGAAATAGTACCATTTTGTGCTGGAAGTGCGGGTTTAGGGTTATATGGGTTTGTAGAAGCGGGGGTTGCAGCACATGAATATGCCACACTAAGTGTGGAGTTCAGATCGAAGTTCAATTTGCAAAGATCTGTACGGGCAACAACACCATCTTTCTTGCCATCCATAGGGTCACAAGCAGCAATTGTAAGGTTCGCAATCATATCCAGCTCGCAGGGTGGTGGATAGTATCCAAGGGTTTTTTCAACCACGTTGGAGTAAAGATGTTGGACTTGTTGGTGGGCAAATCGCATGGCTGGAGCACCTGTGATAGCACCATCCCATTCGTCAGCGTAGCGTTGAACTTGACTCCATCCTTCACGTCCACCCTCAGAGCATCCCTAAGATAGTCAATAATTAAGTTCTCAATGCAGAAAATGACACTGGAAAACATACCTGGTAGTAAGAATAAAGCTTGCTGTCTCCCATGCCAAACACATTCTTTGTGAACTGTTTTCCGATCAAGCTCAATTCGTGATGGGCTTGATAGCCGAACATGAAAAGGGAGTCGTAGTTGGCAGTGCCATTGGCAAGGGGAAAAGTGGTGTCGAAATTGTTAGTGAACCCTCCAAAGCCTCCGTCTGTGATACCGGCACTGGCACCATAGATAATACCACCAGGGAGTGATTGGTCTTGAGAATTGATCGCATAACCACCGCCTCCAGTGGATAGGTAGCGACCCTGGAAGTTTGCTGGGGCAGGCAACCAATATTGGACAAGTACTGAATCCTCTCTTCCAGTGTGAGAATAGGTGAAAGTCACATTACAATAGCTGATTGTCGCGTCTGGAAAGAAGGTATTGCCAGTAGTAGTAGCGTTGGACACTGCGTTAGCTGTGACGGATGCCGAGTTGAGAGTGACGGTAAGGCCAATCGTAGCAGGGTCCGGAAGGGATTGTTGGATGTAGGAGGTTGTGCAAATGCCACTGAGTGTAGAATTTGCTGCGGCATTAACAATGCCAGCGGATGCAGCAGCAGTGACTGCCAGAGTAGAAGAACGCATGGCGACTTTTTGTTACCTAGAGAACAGAGAAGTAGGATATCACTAGCGGGTGAGAAGCTGATGAGAAAAGAAAGACAGATTCCATGGGAAGAGGAGATACTTCAGATATATACTTGGTGTCCCATCGGACGTTGCCAGGATCTAGGCTTCGAGATAGAGCTAGAGCCTTGTATTCTGACACTTGAGATAATTGGACTATTTCCCCTGCAGCAAAATCTTCAGGTTCTATGCATCCTACCCTCTATGAGTGACGTAAAAGGCAAAAGATTCTCTTTCTTGTCACATTAATATCGGGCGGAAATGAACCAGATGAAGTATGAGAGAAGTCAGAACCCATGTTCGAAGTTATATATTGATTAGCAGGGTGCCACGATCGGTCCCCACAATGCTTGCACAGGGCTTTCTCTTTGGCGTGGACTTCCAGTAAGCATATGAATTGCGAACTATTTATCATCCTGTACTGTTTCGAAAAAACACCCAAAATATCGATTTGTTCAGAAGTATGTAGTCATTGAAACGCCCTAAAGGATGTCAAGAACTTGTAGATAGGATTTTTATACATAATATTACAAGACGTGGAATGTATATATCGTTGGAGAAAAAACATAAGTTGTTGAATGCTAAGATTGAAGTTGACCCTTCTAAGGTCATCGAAGCTCGAGATTAAACCCACATTTTTTTTCAGTAACTTTTAGAGAGTCGTTGCCGGCGGGAGCTATGGGGCTCAAGACTTACGCCTCCAGTTCTATGCCAAGGGTGGTGAGCCAGAGAAGTACCGGAGTATGGGGATATGAATGTAGACAGCCGAGGTGACCGATTGTTTTTTTGTTCTCCTTCTCCTTCTCTTTTTTGTATAGTCAAAAGTGCACTGGGATTATCCAGCATATCAATCAAATCTATCGTAGTGTCGTTGGAGCTCCAATTATTTCCCATTTCCCAAAGATACTTGCTTCTGTCCTAAGCTGGGTAGAAGGGCTCCAAACATCAGAAGAATTACATAATTGTGTTAGCGGCGCTTGTCTGAATATCGGTAGTGTGTTGCAGATTTTGGAATTTGCCAAGATATGCACCATGCTATGATATTATATATAATTGAAGGACTAGGTCGATCTGATCTATGGATAACTGGATCGGTGGACTCTGGCCGCCAAATGCCATTACATAACCAAAACTTGCACATGGTACCAAGAGAAGACGCGCGTGCAAGTTGAACCCAGACATGAGGATCTAGGAAGTCTGTTTAAACTCAGAAACAAAGTTAGGCAGGTGGGATTTCGGTACACAATCATTTTGGTGATGATAGAGAAAGGCTCGAATCATTCTAATTTCTAATGCCATTTGCAGTATAACTGTGAACTTGGAAGTCGATGGTGGTCGGATGATGCCAGTACTGAATTATGGAGTACAGGATCTTTTGGGCTTGGGCAACATTCGTTATGACACCTGCCTGGGTATGTAAGTTTTGTAAAGCTGTAGCGATGCAAATGTCTTTTTGGTTAATACTCGCAGCCACGATCTACTGCTGAGCTTGGCAGAGCTATAATTCTCGGTCCCGAACGTGGCAATGGGTCCGCCATGGATTGCGTATTGAGATGTCTATGCCACCCTTGATCGAAATTACACGGTTACACCTCTTTCTTCCTCGTTTTTGGCTGCCGACGAGAATGGGGGTTAAAAGATTAACCTTATAGGTAATAATGTGGAATTCTAATTAGTCTCTCGGAACCGAAAAAGTTCGACTTATGGAGATGTTCTGGCTGAATTTTGGCAGCCATCCACGGGTAGGAGTTGAAGCCGTGGCTCAATTTGTGGCGTAAAATTTCAGTAGCTAGGAGGTTACCTAGGTAATCATTAAGAGCACAGCATCCGGATTACACTTTGTTGAAGTTTTCATAATGAGCAAGTAACCGTCAAAGAGTGAAGTTTCATTTTGTTTTTTACTACCGAGTTATTCTTTCTGGTCTCCTTCTTCAAACATCGCTTATACAGCACCTACCATCAAAAGCAATCATTCAGACTTCACTTTAGACTTATCTAATATCCTACCTAGGTAGTCTTCGAGTCTCTTCACCCTCAAAACTTATTTCGAGAAGCTAATGTTCTTCTTCAAAAAACTCAGACTCGACTTGGGTGCGCCAATATGAGCTGCTTGTTCGACTGATACTAATTGATTTGGAATGGAATTCGGGCAAAGATATACACAGCGAAGCACAAAGAGGACATCTACTGCATGCAAGTATCTCTATCCATCCACATAGAATGGCAGAATGCATGTGTAAGAATACCTCCTGCTACCCTTACAGTCTTACTTTATAGACCATTTCACGATGATATACGGGCTGGGGATCTTCTCAAGAGATGGCCTAGGAAGTTGACCTCATAGCAAGCAAGTGCATGCTATTGACGCTTCTTGAACTTCAGGATCGATTCGATGACCGCTCAGATCATGTTAGATTTATGTTGACTCACATATTCAGTGAAGGTTCTTTGGAAGTCATCGATCATTGATTTGATACAAATCCTGCCGTATCTTCTAAACTTTATTCAAAGCGAGCTACCTTCTAGGTACCCGAGATCTTAGGTGTTTCCCAATTATACTCATTGTGGCCCGGGATATTTTGTTCGACTATTCAATTAGTAAATGCAATATTCTCAATCATCACTTCCTTGTTATCTCGACTTCGAGATCAAGTTTGAACTCATGCGTGGTACAGCGAACTACATCACTAGCACTGTGATTATTTCATCAAAAGTTCGCTCCTCTTATAGTTCCTGCCGTGACTGGCAAGGCCTATAGAAGATCACTGGTATTCTATTCTTCGATGTCATCTTCCCGAATTTCTATACCAAGCACAGAAATCCGAGGTCACCTACACTGGAACGGTCTTCAAAGGAATTAATAGCCTAAAAGTTTAGGTAGTCTACCAAATCTCACATTTACCCCTTCGCCGACCAGCTTTTAAAGCGATCGTAAATGTCAAGAAGTTCATCGTCACAAATCTTCACTACAAAGCCAATTTGATGTTCCTTATTGTTCAAAAAAGTGTTTGAACCAAAGTATCAGGGAATCTGACGTATTCTGTGGCGATGGCAGTTATCAACACTCTTTCTAATGCATCAAGTCTTGCTCCAATGTATTCCTAAGAATTTAGCATATGAGTCAATGTGTGCTATACAAGTAGGATTAAGCGGATCTAAAGTTCTCTAGTACACGTACGCATATATAATGCGTATGCACTGAGTCCTCTATTAGAATACGTTCAATCGTTTTCTTCGACAGAGAGCAGCGTCGAGTTCATCTACATTATTGAGAACCTCCATCAAATGAGCAAAACAAAAAAAAGGGAAAGAAAAAGAAAAAGAAATGACAGGAAGAAGGGAAAAGCTAACTACCCAAAAGTGTATCATGGAATCCACACAACTTATATTCTTATCATTCCTCGACTAGATAGATAATCAGCCAGTATCTTTGAGTTCGGACGAGACTTCCCACAAGATCCGAAAGAAATTTCATGCCCACCTTCAGATACAAGGTTCGCAAGGACCCACGAAACTTTAAGTGCAACTTTATTCGGAGCCTCAATTAAGTTTAAAAGGGGGCTCGGAGTAACCTTAAATGGAACGGCCGTTGAAGAAAACTTTAAATACGGGTTGATATCGGAGTGGAATTTGTACGGTGATAAAAAGGAATTTTCGGACGAAATTATGAGAAAAGGCTTGGATAGGCTAGCTATGAAGTATAGAAACACGTTGTTCTTGAGCTACCTCAATTGAACGATGTGTGTATAGGTAGGTATGTGTAAGTCTGGCCGAGATTTGT
Organism: Botrytis hyacinthi; assembly: GCA_004786245.1. Classification (NCBI taxonomy): domain Eukaryota; kingdom Fungi; phylum Ascomycota; class Leotiomycetes; order Helotiales; family Sclerotiniaceae; genus Botrytis; species Botrytis hyacinthi. The sequence goes on along the minus strand of PQXK01000068.1, from coordinate 105,867 downwards.
CAAGCTTCAAAAGTGTGATGTGCGATGAGAGAAGCGATACAAAAAATAGTGAGGAGGGGTATTCATAAAAAATGTACCTACACTTGTATGATAAGATAACAAAGCATCGTGCAGCAGACAAATTTCACACAATTAAGACCAATTTATCTTAACAAAATTATAGCATTAACATAACATCGTCTAACTTATATACCGTCTCTTTACATGAACTGAGTGTCATCAACATCCACCCACCTAATTAAACCCCAAGAAATTTGTAGTACAAGTAACATCCAACGCGGTCTCGTTAACATTAAGACAGTAAGCCTCATCTACGCCTTTAGGACTCAAGACGTTGATGCCAGTCGCGACAATATTGTTACAAACTGACTCGCTCGAACAAGCAAATGAACCAATTTGTGGTTGGTATTTAGTGCTAGTTTTTCCGGTGAAGTTTCTGAAAATGATGTCGGTGATGGTGAGTGGAGAGGGGTACTCGAGACAGAGGGTTAAGTTCTTTTGACCGTAGCATTGGTCGACCTCGATGGCGTAATCAACATTATCGATGTACATTGTGTCGTACGTGATGTTGTTTACTCTGCCAGATCCTCCGCCTCCTATGAGTGTGTTAGTTGTGTAATTGGGAGGTGAGCGTAAGGGAATATTCTTACCTTGGAGATCGCCACTGAGAGTTGATGCGGTGTTTGGCCAAACCTTGATACGTGCACCGTCGGTGGCGTTGTGCAATGAGGTGTTGTAGACGTATACGTTTTCGACGATATCGAATTCTCCAGGATATTGACCGAGGGATCCAACGGAGATTCCGTGAGAACCATTGCAGGAAAGGTTTTGAACCAAGATGTTGGTGCTGTTGGGCTTGAAAGATACACAATCTAGAATTTGATTAGCAAGGTTTCAAAGTCAGGAAGGAAGGGTATTTTTACCATCTCCATTGTTGACGACAGAGTTCTGGATGACAATATTATCACTTCTGTATGTGTCCCATCCATCAGTGTTCTTTGCAGGGTTTTTGTTCGTGCTTCCGCCGGCAATGTTGATATTGTTGTATACAACATTGCTCGAATTTGCAATGAAGTTGTAGTACTCTGGTGAATAACGTAGAACCAAATCGCTCAGGATTGAGTCCTTGAGTCCATCAATTCCGATAAGAACTGGTCTGAGCGTGTAGATATCTTTGGCGTAAAGATCGTACCAGACTTGGCCATTTCCATTGAGGGTACCACCACCATATATGAAGACATCCTCTCCTCCAAGCTTGAAGAATGAGGTGACGTTTTGGAAGACGAATGGGAAGGCATTGGCTTGCCAATAATCCGTATCGTCTGAGAAGAGGATTTCACCCTGAATGTCTGCCATATTCATTAGTAAAAGAAAAATGCTTTAATTGGCGTAGTATTGAAAATTGCATACCGAGATCAATGTGCTTAAGGAAAGTCCAGTCCATGGCTGTGCCAATCAAGTATGTCACGCCTTTACTGAAAATTACATGACCACCGTTGTTACACTTGTGAAGTGCGCTCAGAATGGCCGGAGAGTCATCTGTTCCATTGCCGGAACTCTTGACATAGCATTTCTTAGTTCTGGCTGGCGGAGAAGGTGCAGGTATATGTGGAGTCTTGGGATGGCATTGCACGTTTGGCCTTGATGATGCTGATGCGTGCTTTGGTTGGCCTCTACGAGCGAGCGCTTGATCCAATGAAGCGTCTTGCAATATAGGGTTTGCAACTGCAACTGCAGCGGAAGCAATTGAAAGAATGGAGCTCAATTGAAAATGCATCTTGAAGTGCGAAACCGATATTTCAGTTGCCCAAGTGATTGTGATTGAAGAAGTAGCTTGGCAGTTTCTTCAGCTATGCTCGGGGTCTGATAGGACTTATATACTGCCCTGCCTCCAAATTAAATTGAGCATGAAAAGCCTCCATATTACTTTCAGGGGAACTAAGGAGATTCTATTTCTCCGGACTTGTTCCCTTGGCTTGGGTTTGATGACGAAGACGGTGAGCTCATGATTGGAGCATAAGTCTTTCATTTCATCCCATCTTTAAGGAATTGTGGAGATAATCTCGTCCCCAGATTATAAAGGAAAACATGGGGGAATGAAACCCCGCATCAATCTGTGGCCCCATATAATTTTTGATAAAATGTATTGGTTCATTTTGTTTTTTCAGGTACAAGAAAGCTTCATCCTTGTTTTGAGCTCTCTTTGCACTTGATTATTGGTGGAACTCAGTAACTTCTTCCGACCGGTGAGCTGTACCCTTGCGGAAGATCTATCAGTCAATGCTAACCGGCCGTGGCCGGTCTCAGAAATTGTCACTCGTGCTTATTATGGCTCTGGATATTACTCGGAACCTCGGACGATATATACTCAAAGTGAAGGGTGGAGATTGAAATCCACAAAGACGCCGAAGTACTGATCATGCGAACTATCACGTGACCAACAGGGCATGATGCATTCATTCCATCTCTGTCTTGTCTCATCATACTTTTCTAGCCCTCGCCATTTAAGAGCTCGCTTTGTTACGTATCGCGACTCTGCTTAGCTGATAGCAAGCGTAAATCAATCGATCAGACATTGCTGAGCTTACAAGAAGGAAAACAGGCAGCCAGATCTCTTGCAGGCAGAAAAATTAAGCTTCAGGGGTGGTCCAATGTGTCAAATCGTTCAAGTGTTTGCGTTTGACAAATCCCTATCATGTTTTCGGAGGACCACCTGTTTATCTCGTTCAGATCTGGCCCTGAAGAGACCCTGAAAAGGGGCCTTATCTCATATCGTTATTGAAAACAGGATCGTATGTTTTGGGTGGATATAGCGGGTACTGGGATATCTCCGGTATGTTTTGGTGCAGCGATGTTTCATTCTTCGATTCACACTATCTGACGGGTAGATCTAGCGGAATCAACCGGGAAATGCGAGATGTGATGCGATGCAGAGGCGGCTGAATATGCCGACATGCTCGTCGATCCCCTATCAATGACCCACCTTTCTGTAGGAGAAAAAAAAGTATGAAGGGTACTGATCCGAGTCGCTCGTTGATTCGAAAATAGGCTCCTATCACATTGCGGAAGAGAAGTGCAGAGCGTCACAGCGATTTTTCATCATGTTGAGGTCTGCGCTCATGATGGGTGTATGCACACGAAACGAATACTGATGACAGGATAGAGCAAACAGACATACTGTATATTAACGGCTCAGACATTGATGCCTGTAATGAGCAAGAAAAGAATCCTCAGGGGCTCGGTATTCGCGGGAAGTGTCATGTTTTTTGTAATCTTTGAAAAGCCGTTGTGGCTGCTGCCTCTGCACGCCTCTCTTCTCAACAGTCATTATGTGGACTTGGCGCGTTGTTTCTTTCGTCAAAATATTTCTGAATGGCATCGAAAGGATCGTTCTTCGCCGATGGTCATGATCAATCCCTCTTCCGACTTCCCGATCCGTCTGAGTGCATGCTGGCAAGAGCGAAACCGGTGTCTTACTCGTGTGGCTTTCAATGATACCTGTCACCACCACCAGAAAGTTCGGAACGTTCGTTTGATCGAAAACGGAACTTGATTCAAGACGGGAGGCGTATTGAGGATATTCTGCATGTCGAATCGTGTGTATATGCTTTCGAAGTCGTACTGTAGTTGAGCTCCTAGTCATCTGATGCTGTAACAGAGCTTGTTTTCCAATTCTGTCAAGGGATTGACATAGTAGGACGTGGTCCAGTAGCCCGGTTCCTGGAGCTGAGAATCGAGATGAGGAACTCTTGATGGAAATGCTGTGCTCAAAGGAGCGTACACTTGTTAGCATAGGCTCATGGTAATGGTAAAGATGTATCTTGATAGATACGTAATATACTACGAAGAGGGATTTCGATGCCATTTTCAACATCTACGAAGCAAGGTGTGGTTACAATATACAGACAGGGACAAGGTCCAGTTGAACGCTAACAATGCTAAGGACCGTCTATTGGACTTTGGATAGTGGAGTATGCTGCATGCTTATGGGTTTACTGGATCGAAGGACGGCGCGCACTTTCATCCGGCGGGGCCACCGCATAGAATCTAACCAACAAATTTCCCAGGATATCGGTGGGGTGATGCATTTCAACCTCATTTTAATCACGGGCATTCTTGTTGAGGAGTGTACTTTGAGGCAATCGAACCCTACATCCCCTGCCCTCGAGCAGGTCAAAGATGCAAAGAGGCAACACCGATCAATCCTACTTCACACTGCAGGGAAAATGATGATATCTAAGCATATAGCCGACGCAGGATAGCATGGGAACCACTACCCGGAATGAAGACTTCATTTCTCATGCAAATCACATGAAATCACACAACATTTCAAATTTCTGAAGAACACCAAGAATATGACCCATCACAATAATAAACAACTTTGGCATACCCCTACATACAAACGCTCATGATATTTGAAATTTTGCCGCTGATGCCGTTGATCAAAGAAATTAGAGATCCTGGACAATTACCCTCCAGACAAGCTAGCTATAGCAAATAGACAAGGAACCGCAACATTAGATCCCAGTACATACAATGAACCCCCAGCAATGCAATGTTTTGATAGCAAACGAAATGTGCATCTATTTGATGTATCAAAGCAGATCTGCCACCCCTACAATACATAACAAACACTTTGATACTCTGGCCTCCAACAAATCTTCATGGTTAGTATTGGTTGCTAGCGCACATCGGATGAACTTGCATGAACTGTGGATTTTGACTGTCCATAAAAAGCGGGTCTTGATCATCGGGAAGCACTCCTTGGCAATCCTCAAATCTGTAGAGATCATATGCAGGATTGTAGCTTTCCTCTTTGATGACGGGGCTGTAAGTCCCGGAGCTCTCTGGGGCAGGTGTCAGAGGTAGTCGTCGTGGAGATCTTGGAACAGAAGTCACATCCGAGGAATGGAATTGGCTACCTGGATACCTTGCCAGTTCAGATCTAGAGGGTGTTGAGAGCATTCGTCTTGAACTAGAATCATCTCTTCCTCTTTGACGTTGTAGCTTTCCCTTGCTATTAGAGTGGAAGGAAGGCTTTCTGATCGCATTATAATTGTGCCGACCTAGATAGTTTTGACTTGGAGTGCTTTCTGCTTTTACGTATTTCTTGTTGCCTGTCCCCTTGCGATATCGAGTTGTAGACTGAACTCCATCTCTGATTGCGAAATCTTCCAAAACCCACTCAGTGGACTTTTTCGTTTCCTCTCCAGGAATTTTCCGTTCTGTCTTTTTGAATGCCTGCCATTTGAAATATTAGCCTCAGCATCGCTAAGCATACATGATCATAGAATCTTACAGCGTTCATTGATAGATTGTGACGAATGCTGTTCATCCAACCTTTGGTATCCGAGCTCCCTTTAGTAGTGTTTTCTCTGAACCAACGATAGATTTCTTGTAGAACCATGGAGTGGCCTGGGGCACTCATCAATGCTCGATAGATCAATTTTGCATATGGTTGCTCATCTGCGCCATGACCATCAGCGTCGACATCCATTGCAGTAGGTTCGCGCGAGCTGTGTCCATCTTCTTCAGAGCATAAGCTGGAGGGAGATGTAGAATTGATGACCTTGTGTGTGGTATCCATCATGATGCAATCGTCGGATCTTTCGCCATGGTCAGCCCTCGATGATACCATAGATCCAAAATTGTCGCGAGTATCAAAAGGATATACCGGTAAGGTCATGCCCATATTAGCACAAGGTTGTTGCCAGGTAGTTCGAGGAACATTATCGAAAGCTTTCAAAGAATTTTGTTGTTCAAGACCAGAAAGATCAGCTGGACAATCGTAAGAGTAACCATTATGGTCACCCGCAAAAACAGAATCTAATGGCGCTTGATGGGACCAAGATGTTAAGTTTTGAGAGCCCGGCATTTGCGATGTAGAGAGGTTATAGTCATTATTGGGCATGGGAGATGTTGATGAACTAGCCATGAAGTACTGCTCTTGACCCATTCGAGGTAGACCATCAAATGATGGGAATATGGCATCAGCTTGCGAATGTGTTGTTGTTCCAATATTCTCCGAAGCTTGAAAGTCCCAAGGCAAATCGTGATGTTGAGAATTCTGCTGAAAGTGATCGGAATCCATATTGAGGACCATCTGAAAACAATCTACTGAACCTCGCTGCCGATGATGTGTCTATTGAACGAAGTGCTACCCTTAAGATGGATTGCTCTATTGTAAGACGATAGTGTCTGTCTTCTCGGAGAATTCAAAGAATTGGGATAGCAAAGGACTTCGGGTGTAGTTATTCAAAAGAGGAAATCTAGAACGTAAGAAGCAGTGGGAACATTGAAAGCTTTGTGACTATGGGCATAGGGTCCTGAAAAGACAAGGCCATAATGCAGCAGAGCGAATGCCAGCACATGGATGCAAGCCTTTGACGTGTGTGCAAACAGGCTCCCCGGACAGCAACATTCCAAAAACAGTGTGAGCTCTACAATGACCTTTTCAGAATAGCAATCGCTTGTTGTTCTGCTGTAAATAGGTGGGCTACAGTCTGCATATCCAGGTAATACAGGGAAAGAGGAAAACGGGATGCTGCATAACGCTAAAGATTGTGCCAGGAGAGGCATTGTTTGAATTTAAACCTAGAAGAGTGTTCTAATGTTTCACCGTCAGCCTCGAGCGGGCACAATCACAAAGAATTGTCTGGTTCAATTGTTCTTGATTCTTATTCTAGAAGGAACACAGAGTTGTTTTTGTTTGAAGTAACTGGACTATATGGAAATCAGCCACCCGTAAAACCGTTTCGACTTACTCAACCAGCAATCTTAACGATACCCACGAACGAAAGCCGAACCGGAGGTTTGTGTCAAGTTTGAAAATGCAGCTACTTTGCATTGAGAAAAAGTCTAGTAAGCCGTTAGATTCCATCCTATTAGTGCTAAAAATTGAGCCCAATAATTCCAAATTATTACTATTAAAGCTCTTAAGAAAGGTTATCAGATACACAAAGGATGTTAATAATCTCAATTGTATTTTCCGGTGTTAATGCTTCCATGTATAGATAGTTTTGATGATCTCATTTCATTTTCCCGTGTTAACGCTGTTCTCATGCATCGAATCGTTGCCGTCATGTACGTAGTATTATTTTTGACGGAAGTACAGAGTTCCTTTGTGTGATATAACACACGTGGAAGAAATCTGGGGAATGTTTATTTGTGAGCTCAATGATCGCTAAAGAAAATCTCAACCAAATTGATACTTCCCAAACTCTGGTGCCACAATGGAGCAAGCAGGAAACTCGCGAATCGTGATTACTTTCGGTAGTATATCTGAATGACAAATTAGCTTCATTTAATAAGTGGGAATAGTGTTTTATTATGATTATTACTGACCTTTTTGAATTGAAAGTGTAATTGGAGAATACCCTGGTGAATATGTCAGCAAGGAACAAGCTTCAGAAACAGAAGTAAGGTTTGGAGGTTGTCACTGCATGACGGGTAGACAAGATGCAGAACAACAGAACATTAAAGCCACACACGTACCTTGTCAAAAGTACTGCGAAAGCCACGATCTTTCTTCGCAGAATAATCCCATTCTTTATCAACAATACGGAAGGCAATGTCCTCATAAGGAGGTCCAGCTATGAAGCGAAGTAGACACGTGTCTTCCTCTCCAGCAGGCGCAAATGATTCTCCTCTCTTTCGACCATGTTCCCGAATGATTCGAAATGTTGGCGCCTTCGCTTTGTCTATAAGATCGGGATAAAATATGTTGAATTTGTAACCCTGGACGACTTTTGGAGGGGGATTGTCATGATCGTAATGAGTTTGATTGTATTTGTTCCACTCGTAACCCATTTGAACTCGATTGAAATAACGCGGTTTCCTGGGCCTGTATTTGTCTGCCCATTGAGGGGCCGAAGTCGTTGTAAGACTTTCCTCTGCGGTGAAGATTTCCTCATTCTCATTCACCCCTCTTGCCACCTCTCTATCGTACAATGCTTTAGTAGCTTGTGAAAAATCTTCAGTGGCTACGGCAGAAAAGCGCTGTGTTCCTGGAGGCGCATTGTTGACAGAAGTGCTCGGTTTATTGACGGAGCCTGGAATACTCTTCTCTGGACCAAGTGGACGTGAAGGCACGTAACCTAGCTTCAAGACTTTGCGGCGCTCGCCCACGACCTTTTTGAGGAAATCAGATTCATCAATGATCTCGCCTGATTTGTCTTCAGTCCGAAGTTTGAGTAACGGTTCTGGGTCATGCTTCTCTGAGTAGGCAAAGTGAGGCTGACGACGAGATGTTTGCGCGCCGATCGAATTCGGTATTTCGGATCCCTCTTCAACCACTGGCGTTGGGCCAGACAATAGTACTTGTAACTTCTTTTGAACACTTTCTGCCTCCTCCTGTTGTTCTTTTCGTAAGGCGTCGAGTCGAGTGTCCAGCACAGATTGGTACACCTTCTTTAGTTTAGCCTTCGCCTTCCAAATCAATAAACTCTTCAAGAGTTGTTCCCAATAATCTGTATCTATTGGTTCGTTCGAACGGAGCTTTGCCCTAATCTGTCCCTCCAAACTTTCCAGCTGCTCATAAGTTTTGGGCCCCAGTAGTTTGTCCACGTCTGCAGCAACAGAGCTTACGGCTCTTTCATTAGGGCCGACTGGTTTTAACTTCTGACGGCGCTCGTGACAGATGATTTGCATCGTCTTCCAATAATCTTGATTCTTTTTGTTCTTCTCCAAAGCAATGTAAGAATTAATGTCGGTCTCCAGCTCTCCTAGTTGCGCATCATTGAGCCCTTCAAACACACCCTCCGGGTCTACAACATCGAGTTGAACCTCTTCTTCGTCGGCATCAAGGAGATCTTTATCGGGATCAATCACTCGAAGAATGACCGCCAACCAATCAATTGGTTTCGCTCTTCCTTCTCTAACTCTAATATCCGCCTTCTTCTTTGCTTGCTTTAGAACGAACGTATCCTCTTCTGCTACCCATTTCTTTGACTGTTCGTCTTCGAGACTTTGGTTGTTGCGATAAGGCCTAGAATTGGAATTGCCTGCCGGTCGTTGTGGTTTTGAAACTCGATTGACATCGTCGCGACGTGGAGATGTAATATCTCTTTCCCGAGGCGCGCGACCTTCCAACATGGCTCTTCGTCCAGGATCCATGGTTCGTGAGAAAACGGTGAGAATTGATTATTTGGGGAGTAGGGGAGTTTGTAAGTTATCGAATCACTTTGAAGGGAAAGAGCTCAATTATGCTTGCTGCCTTAGGTTTATCTTTCAGTTCAACAACAAGCTTGGACATAATTTTTGGAGTATCACGTGGCTCGAGACTCTGTAGGGCTTATCTGCGTGCATTAGCGTCTCCCCGCGGGCTCCACTATCACTATCATTGCCTCCCTGATTATCAAACCCTTTCCTTCCTTTCCTTCTTCAATCATAACATATCGCTAGTCTTCATTGCTTTTGACTCTGGTCATACACATCCTAATGCATATACTGATATTTTAGTCCTGACTATCGCCTGATCTGCGTAGATACCTGTTCACACGTTACTTATTTCGATACTTTTTTTCTCTCTCATGCGCAAACAAACTGCAGGAATATTGCATTATCATACAATCTGATAAATATGGGAAGACGAATGTTTCCCCAAGTCTTACAAAGATGTAACTCATGTATTTGAGGTCTCGCAGATTTCTAATGCGCCAGTCGGGAAATACACATTCAATCGATCAAAGACTGCTAGCATATATTCGAGACATAACCCGGGAGGAAAAGCCCCGTTTGTACTGGGAGTCAAAGAGCCCCTCACAGTCAATTTCAATTTCAAATTCACCGAGCTCGAGTCCGCGGCAATAGTTGACCGGAGAATACTCGATTCTTACGTAGTTTCAGTTCGTTCGAAGCAGTGACGTACATTGCATCCATTGCAAATCTTCTAGTGCAGCCAGAAAAGTTTATCAAAGGAGCTTCAAAAACGTCATCTACTAAGCGACAACTTCCATCTTGAATTACTAAAAGCTAATCGATGACACTAAAGTTGATGCCATCCAAGACATGAGTATCAGAGATAACGAAACCGAAGACAAGTCCTCATGACAAGATGCGCAGGAGGAGTTACCGTGGTAGTGTGGTGTTAAAAGGGATAGACCCTATGAGATAAGAAGCTATAAATTAGAAGAGAATCTTGATACTTAAATTAAGCATTTGAAAATCTTTGTATGAGAAAGTTGTATGGAATGAGGTATGAGGTCACTATAACTTTAAATTAAACATTACTTAATTCTAATAAATTGTCTTAGTTTCCAGCCTACAACAACACCACTATTATACATGTACAAATTTCCCACTAAAACTCAGAACTTAATGAGGATATCAAAGAAAGTGCACGTCTCACTATGATTATCTGACTAGGTAGTAACCGATGTGCCAAAAAAAAACCCGTATCAGAGGTGAAAACTTCTTTCTAGCCACAAATTCCACTCCCTGAACCGTATCCTCCTTTCTCCTGAAGCGAAAACAAATAATACTCTCTTCTCTAAGCATACCCTTATTCTTACGAGTAAATATTCCAAGATGACTGAACCTATCATCCCATCCCATCCCTTCCTACCCCATCCTATCCTATCCTATATACTCATACCGGTATCATAAAACAAGCACAAAATCCTACCTACCTACCTACCTTCTCACCTACCCAGAAAATCAATAACTACTAGGTAGGTGAGTAAAATCCCAAAGTTTTACATCTACATATATCTTCTTACGCGAAGTACTCATACCTACCTACCTAGCTATCTAGTAGGTACCATACCATTCCGATATCTGAATTTGAGCACTTAGCACTTTGTACTTTGTACCTCGCACGTCAAACTTATCCGATAAGATGATTAATAAGTACTGATCCGGGAGACGAACCGAGAAGGATGAATTTTACTCACTCGTGCTCCTTGATTTACGCGAGTTGTGGTTTATTTTGTTTTGTTCAAGTATCCTGAAATATGCTTTGTTAAAATGAATCCTATGCCCGCTATACCTTAGTTACCACACATGATACCTTATTCGAGAAGAGATGTTCAGATATTTTAGAAATAGTAGTCATTCTTGCGATAAAGAAGTAGTATGTATGACTTGCAAAATTAAAATCTTTCAGTGTAATACACCCCATCCACAATCCTCCCGCAAACCATCAATCTTTCCACCATCTATCATGTTGAATCCCCTAAGTTTCCCTCCAGCACAAACTAGTCCTCCAACGGCGGGAATTTCCTCGCAAAATGACTAGGACATTCATAGCCACCTGGATTATTATCCAGATACTTCTGATGATACGCCTCCGCATCCCACCACTCTCCCGCCTTCAGAATTTCTGTGACTACTCCTCCCTTCCACCATTTCTCATTGACTTGCTTAGTAATTTCCCGCGCTTCTTTCTCCTGTTCTTCATTGTGGTAGAAGATTCCAGATCGATATTGAGAGCCTCTGTCTGGACCTTGTTGATTTGAAGTTGTAGGATCGTGCATGCGGTAGAAATAGGTTATTAACTGGCGGTAGGTAACTTGTGCAGGATCGTAGTGGATCTGGAGAGCTTCCGCGTCTAAGTTGGGTATTAGTGTAAATTTACTTCAAAAGAAAACAAAGATGAGAGAAAGATATAACATACGTCCAGTAGAACCGGAGCACACGGCTCTGTAACTAGGGTTCTCGGTATCGCCTCCGATGTACCCAACACGCGCGTCGTACAAGCCCTTTCCGCTAAACTCTTTGCGATACATGTGCTCGACACCCCAGAAACAACCTGCGGCAATGGTACATTTTTGCGCGGTTTCAGGAACGGATACTTGTGATGCGGCGGGGGTGACAGAGAGGGAGGAGGAGGATGTAAAGGGCCGGATGAGACGGTTGAGAAAATTAGGCATGGCTGCCATTATTGTGAGGAGAATGAGGAGGAGGAAAAGTTTGAAAGAGATAGGTTGGGAAGGCAGATTGTAGAATTTGAGATTATCAAAGATCTCTAATATTGGGTTATGAGAACTTGATTCGGATTCAGTGGTATAGTTGTTTTTATGAAGATTTGTATTATAGGTATGCGCAAAGATAATTGAGGATATAAGTATCAATATAAGCAAATCTGAAGTGGCAATTGTATCAAGTCGTCATGGTCAATGGAGGGGTTGAACAATAAGAAAAAGCTGGCCCAAGCTTCAAGGAATCTGACAAATCACGACTTTGTCCAATAGGAGAGCTTGAAAAGTTTAATTGATTCCACATGCTGATAGCTGTGCAAGCACGCAATTATTCCAAATCTTGTGGCAACCTTCCTGTTATGGTTGACCGCCATGGGATTCTGATTTCAGAGAGACTGTGAATAAAAATATCTGTGATTCCCGTGAGATCTGACTGAACATGGGAATTGCGATCACGATGACCTCAAATGAGGAATTAAAAATACCTGAAAGAGCACAAGCTCTACAATCTCTAACAGACTAGAACTACTAGGTAAGGATGAAAGCTCAAAAGAGCTCTTTGCATCTCTAGCCACATACGTCAAGAGATTGTATCACCAAATTCAAGGTGATGGATGCGCACTTTAAGGTGTGAACACCACGTTTCGCTCTCGGGAACCCACACGTCGTTTCGAAGGAGAGGAAGAAGAAGAAGTTTCCAACTCCATGCCTCAAGTCTTACAGACGCGCCACAATGCCGAATTCCAAATGCCAAATGCCAAATGCGAAATGCCTCACTCCGATCTCGCTATGACGGTTATACCTCTCTTGACTCCACTCAAGCAGTAGCTTTCCGCTTGGTCATTTATGTTCATGCCGTGAAACAATACTACTGTCGTAAGAATGAAAATTAGAGTTCATGGAAGAGATATCGAAGTAGATGAAACGAAGCGATAGATTGGAATCCCGCATGCAGGTTCGCGGAAATGGATGTTAATGTTAATGTGAATGTGAATGTGAATGAGATAATAATCTCCATTATATCAGGGACGGTCCGAATCGAACTTCCCTTATGAGTTCCTGCAGATCTCCTTTAATATCTTTTTATTTTTGACCAGGTGTAGTAGGCCAATTAGGATATCGGCTGTTCACTTAACGAGAGTGCTTGAAACATTTCTTTTCGTGTGGAAGAGGTTTTTACCTACATATGTGCCAGGTTTCTCGAGACATGATAGACGGTGATTTTCTGTAGATAACGTTGATTGCAAAAGGAAAAAAGATAGATTTGCACAACTAAAGATCCCCTTTTCCGTAAATCGGGAAACTGCTGAATGGGGGCGAAATGAATGAGGGATAAACGTTACATATCGCGTCGCATGCGAACATGATCTTCAAGTAGTATCACATCAAAACGGTTCTTATGATTCGTATCTGATATCTGATGATATAAGGAGCTGAAGAAGGAAAAAGTCTATTTCTGGTTGCACCCATCGAGCACCTTTTCGGTTGAAGATACATCCGTAATAAAAATAGGTGATTTGATGCAGCATGGATTATTTAAAGGTCGTCGTCTCCTCCGAAGCAGCTCTTAGCGATTACAAGTATCATGGCATCTTACCCAACTAGTATCACACATCCCTAATCTATTTTGCCTGATATATGCATGAAAAGTTCCTTGGAAAAATGAATGTGAATGAATGAATGTATTTGGTATCATCTGATAGGATTCTATGGATTCCCGGTAGCATGCCTCGGCAGGAGTAATGGTACATATGTAAGGCTGAAGAACCACCGACTTTAAGCTTCTAGAAGATGAGATGGAAGAAGTCAATCTGATTTTTGTTTTAGAGGAATGCATGGTAAGCGATTCAGGCTGACTGACAACTTATCCAAGCCATGGATACCTAGGTTGGCTTGCGTAGAGACCCCTGAATGCATTTCTTGGATATTCTCACCGCGAGATGGATTTTAAACCTATAAGGTAATAAAATGATGACAAAACGACAGAGCTGAACATTGACAGACGGATGGGATGGTGAGGAAGAAGAAAAAAGAAAGGGTATCTACGTATGTCTGAGTGGGCAAATGATTCATGAAGGAAGAGTTTTTATACGAAGAGGCGAAGAAGCGTAGAGGCGAAGATTGTATATACGACCTATTTCCTTTGCTGGGTGCTAACCTCACAACTACTGAGTACTCGATATCTAGTAAATAGATCTGGTTACAAACTTACAATAGGAGAATGCAAATACATAGTACCTAGGGAGCTAGGGAGAATGGAAAATTTCGATATCGACATTTCAACATTCTCGTTTCCCCTTCATTCTATCAAGATTTGTCTAGGATTGAAAGATAGATAGATACCTACCCATCTATCTACTACCACCAGGTATACCTATCTACCTACCCGCGTAAACACTAGGTTCAATTAAAATTAGAAAATTCTCCGAGCAGAAAATATGTTCATCTTGATCTCTTTGCAGGGAATCCGTTGCTTCTATGTAGCTAGTACGATACATGATACATGATACATGATACATCGACATCGACATCGACATCGTAGCAAAGGAATCTTTCATCACTTTACGATGGACGATGGACGATGGACGATGTACTGTAATCATTCTATCTCTTCCTACCCCCTACCTAGTAACCCCCCCGGAAAGGCCTAATAAAAGTGGTTGGAGAGAAAAAAAGAAGCGAATTGAAATCGTCATAGCGCGTAGCAGCCCACCAAAAGGCAAAAGAGAGCAATCAAGAAAAAGCCTACCACTACCACTACCACTACCACTACCAATATCATTATTATTCATTCTCATTCACTCCGACCACACGCTTATACATACATACATATATACATCAATACATCCACTATTGTAATCCCATCTCATTGATCAAGGGCCTTTCGCGAGAAAAGGGGCAGCAGAAAAAAAAAGAAGAAACTATCCCAAATCCCCAACTTATAATTCCTCCAGTCGAATCGAATTCCCCCCTCAATTATTGGTGATTAAAGGGTCTTTGAGTGCTAGGAGCCAAACCAAATACATGCTCCATTTCCATTTCGAAGCTCGTCGATCATAGAGCGCTCCGTGCATTATACTTTCGTTCAAAGTCCTATTGATCTTGTCCTTCCTTCACCGTGATTGTAGATTGTTTCTATTTCTTACCTCATGTTCTACTCTCTCATCTTGTTCGTGCGTTGTCAGCTTCATTGAAGAAAGATTCTTCGAAAGGTAACTTTTCTTACCCCTCCAGTTATATGATCCTAGGAAAGCAATAGTAAGCCATCTATTCTAACATCTTGTGCCGTGCGCCCGCCCAGCTTTTGGGACATCTTTCATATGGGTAGCCAATGCCGTTAACGATGTATATAATAGCTGACCAAATACATCACAGACTTGTCCGACAAGACTTCTACGCGTTATATTATCTGCAGACAAAGAAATCTTTCAATTTGAATTAAAGCTCTTGTACATATCGCAATTCCTCCACGAGAACATTCACAACCTGAACTACAATCCACGATTTCCCCAACCCTCTTAGAGTGTGGTATTCGAAACCAGTGAACCTGCGAATCGCATAACGATACACTCTCCAAGTAATCAATCATCCCCGAATTTGATATTGCCCACTTTGGCAAACCTACATGCAGGACGGCCACTAGGCCGCAAGGTACCCACATGAGCTTCTGCGAGATCGTAGCTTGCTAAATACACACACAACATCATGAGTAGGAGTCGACGGGGTGCTGGCTCCTTCAGGGCCAATGGTGCAGCTATTCCAGACTCGTTATCCTTGATCCGATCATTCAACATCGAAACCAATCCCGCTCGACCTGTACGACCTTCTCCTCTCACAGCTTCGACAATTCCAGATATGCCACTCGACCTTGTTGATCGCATACGCTCCTTTCCTCTTTTTGTTTCAGCTCCCGATTCCTTTCTTGCAGCTATCGGAAAACATCTTCGTCCTCAGGTTCATTCGCCTCACGATCATGTATTGACGGAAGGAGATGATGCAAAGGCCATGTACTGGTTAGTACGTGGGGCTGTGGCGGTCACATCTCGAGATGGAGAAGCTACATATGCAGAATTAAAGCCTGGTGCTTTCTTTGGCGAGATTGGAATATTAATGGATGTACCCCGGACCGCTACAATTATAGCAAGAACAAAATGCTTGTTGGTGGTGTTGAAGAAGGAAGATTTGAGAGCTGAGCTTCCAAACTTTCCTGAAATGGAACAAGCAATTATGGAAGAGGCACAGGAACGATTGACAATTTTGAACAAGAAGAGAAGGGAAGGCGGATTTGGCCCAAAACTTGTCTCCACGGAGCTTGTTTCTAGAGGTGGCAAGATCGCACGAGAAGCTGCGCCAGGAGAAGTTTCTACTGGCGAAGTAGGTGTCATTGAGAAGGGAGTGGTCATCAACAAGAAGAAGCGAAAATCCCCAAGTCCAGGCATAATTGAGGATCCTTCAGCTGGCAGTGCGCTGGGCAGTGGACTGGTCAATGTCAGGAAAACACTCAAGGAATTACCTCTGTTTTCAACTTTACCGCCAGAAATACTTCACTTTCTCGGGTTGAGCGCCACGCCGAAGGCATACCCACCGTTTACGGATATCATCGTACAAGGTTCAAGTGGCAATGAAATTTACTTTATTGTTAGAGGTGAGGCGGAAGTTATACATGAAAGTTCCAATGGAAACGCTGGACTATCGCCTCAAGGTACAAATGGATCATACATCAGACCAAGACTGAAAGCCGGACAATACTTTGGAGAAGTTGTCAGTTTGTCTTTAGCTCCCTGGAGAACAGCTACTGTACGATCAATCACTTCTGTGGAATGTTTGATGATCGGTGGAGAAGTTCTTGAAGAGTTGTGGAGAAGATGTTCGCCAGATATACGGAAACAAGTAGAGCTGACAGCGAAAACTCGAATTGGAAAACCCGAAGACGAAGATGTCATAATGAGTGATGCCGAATCTCCAACCATCAATGATTTAACCATCAATAACAGTCGACCTAAACATCAAAGAAGGAAAACATTGCCACAAGTTACATTTACTCCTTCTAAACCTGCAAGTCCTCATAAACCTATTCGTGTTGAGGATAGTGGGGTGATGGAACCGATAGACCCAGATCCATTCCTCAGTGTAGATATGGACAATATGAGGGCAAGATCGCGAAGAGGTTCTTGGGCACCGCCTGCTCCTGAGACGCCACCACCAGATGATAGATCTTCTGGCCCAAGAACCAGATCCAGATCTCAAGCACCCACACCTGCAAAATTATCACATGCAATCACACCCCCAGAATCAGCTTTTCGGCCAAAAAGACCTAAGATTTTCGAGCGGCGTCCAAGTCAATTTAGTCAGGGAATATTACCGGATGCAATTTTGATCCACATTTTCTCATATTTAGACATTTATCAATTGATGAGATTACGCCTCGTATCTCTCCATTGGTCAACTCTGCTAAGTACCTCACCAAACGTTTGTCAAAATCTTGATCTATCACTCTATAATCGCAAAATGACCAACAAAGCACTGATCGAATGCATCTGTCCATTTGTTGGCCGTCGTGCCCGTAGCATCAACATCAGTAATTGTTTCCACATAACCGATGAAGGGTTTGCTGCAATTTACACGCAATGTGGCCCAAATATCCAAGTCTGGAAAATGAAGTCAGCCTGGGACGTAACTGCCAACGCCGTCTTGGAAATGGCCAACAGCGCTAAAGAGCTCGAAGAAATAGACCTTTCTAATTGCCGCAAAGTATCCGATAATCTCCTGGCCCGTATCGTCGGTTGGGTTGTAACCGAGCCAATTGCCCCTCAAGCCTCTCTTCGTCAAAAAGCTGCAACTTTCGTCCCACCGGTTGGGACTGTAGTCGGATGTCCAAAGCTCAAACGTCTTACTTTATCGTATTGTAAACATGTTACAGATCGATCGATGGCGCATCTGGCTGTTCATGCACACCAGAGGCTACAGAGTATTGATCTGACGAGATGTACAACGATTACAGATAGTGGATTTCAACATTGGAGCATTTATAAATTTGCGAAATTGGAAAAGTTGATTTTGGCGGATTGTACTTATTTGACGGATAATGCTATTGTTTATCTGACGAATGCGGCAAAGGGGTTAAAGGAACTAGATTTGGTATGTTGAGCTTTCGCGACCCCCTAAGATGTTTTCACTAACAGTCATATCTAGTCATTCTGTTGCGCCCTCTCGGACACCGCAACCGAAGTTCTAAGTCTCGGTTGTCCCCAACTCCAATCCCTCAAACTCTCATTTTGCGGCTCGGCAGTCTCAGATTCATCACTTCGATCTATCGGTCTCCATCTTCTCGAACTCAAGGAACTTTCTGTAAGAGGGTGTGTGAGAGTTACGGGGGTAGGAGTGGAAGCTGTTGTAGAAGGTTGTAGTAAGTTGGAGATCTTTGACGTTAGTCAGTGTAAGAACCTAAAGGGGTGGCTGGATGCTGGAGGAATCGAAAGATGGAAGTCGAGATGGAGTCAAAGTGGGAGGAGGGAGACTGTAGGGAGGAGAGGTTTAAGGGGGGCGGTGATGCCTAGAAATCTAAGTGTACGGAAGGGAAGGGGAGATTTGGTATTTTGGGTTGAGAAGAGGAGTGGACCAGGCGTTGGCTTACGATGATGGATCTTGACGAGAAAGGGTTTAACAGAACATGGAGAAAAGGAAAGAGTGGGATTTTTCATCAATGTCGATTTTTATATGCATACTCTCGAGAATATGACATATTTGCATGCATGGACGGAGTTTTGTTCAGTTTATCCACATGAATCGCTTGTTGGGACAAATCCAGAGGTCATTTTTTTGGTCGGAACGAACGCGCTCTGTTTTTTGACGATGGTGGTGTATGTATGTATGTTGGTTTATTGGTTTGTTCGCATATTTTTATGTATGTATGTATCGATGAATGAACGGATTGGCGCGGTTTTTAGATTTTTTTTATCTTACTTTTTTGTGTTTTGTGTTTCTTGTATGTACGGATGGATGGATGGATGGGTGTATGGATGTATGTATGTATAACGTTGCGGAAACGGAAACGGAAATTGTAGGTTGTGGAAATAGGAGTTGGATGGTAGGGGGAAAGATGGGTTGGCATGGATGAGAAGGGGGAGGGGAGAGGGAGTTTGTACCTGATATTATTAGATCTATCTATATCTGATATGATGTGATCGGATCGGATCGGATCTGGTTTTGTTGTATTAGATGAAATGGAATGAGATGAAATGATATATGATTTGAATTTGAAAATAAATGAGAGGGGTGAATTGAGGTGATATGAAATGATAAACACGTATAAGGAGATGAAGAGATGCGAGTATGGATACCTAGATGGGCATGTACGTATAGAATTTTCCCATCTACACCTACATCTACCTACATCCATAGTCTTGCATTGTTTATTAGGTACCTAGGTAGGTAGGTTTGCATGTATGATATGTGGCTGGCTGGCTGACTGGCTGGGTACGGAGTTACTTTGGATTTTTGCGGTGGCTTTGGGAATTTGGTGAATGGACAGGATGTGATGTGTATGATGAACCGTTATGATGTATGTATGGTATTGGTGTTACCGAGAGAGAGGGGGGGGAGATGTGATGTGATTTCTATGCAGATGGGTAGGTACATGGTAGTCAGTTGAAAGCGTTGAAGAAGTACCTGTCAATGATCTATTCGAATCACTGTAATCTGACAAATCACTTCATTTGGTCAAAGATGTAATGAGAATGAATAATTAACTGGATATGGGTATTTTACTATTTTACTATTTTAACATTTGTTTTGTCTTATTAATATATTTTAATGGCACACGCATCAAGTGCGCATGTCCAAAGGAGAGGAGAAGCGTGTATGGCAGAAAAGTCCGCAGGCTTTCGTAACTATCATCCAATCTCGAAGAGGTGAGCTATTTTGTATGACAACACCCGTCTGCTTTACCATGTAATCCCACGGTGTTATTCTTTCATTCCAACCCCCTTACCCCAACCTCTCATATTGTACACCTCTTTCTCCTCTACTTCCTCCTGTTTTGCTGCATCATCAAAATCTGTACCATCCTAATGAAGATATTCAGGAAATCTAATTCCAATGAAATACTCTCATTAACCGCATCTCTCCTCATCATTCCTCTCTCGGCCATTCTAGCATGTGCCAAAATCTTCTGTACATCATAGAGTGTGAAGCCACCAAAGACAGCCAAACCTCCCCACAACCAGATGTTTTCGGTGAAAGCCAATGTTCTGACTGCGGTAGCTGGGAGAACCAAGGGAGCCAATCCGGAAACAGCGACGAGAGCGACACCAGCCAAGAGAGGTCCACCGAGGTAGAGATATTTTTCTTGCTTGGCGGTTGCGCCGACGAAGGAAATACTACCCATCATGGCGACGGTGTAGAGACCAGCGCGGGCGATGATGGCAGGAGGAGCCATGAAGAGGAGGGGTGCGATGAATGCAGCTTGGGTTACGTTGAAACCGGTCCAGAGTGCGTATTTTTGAACATAGCTATTACATGTTAGCTTTTCTGTATCCACCAAATATATATCGCATAATTCTAAATAGCAATACCGAGTGAGGGGTAACACTCACTTGCTAGGGTCTGTAGCTCTAGTGCCCATCATAGTACCAATACTGAGTGCGATACCACCGATCATGACAACCCAAGGATTGGTCGCCATCAATCTGTAAGTAAAGCCACTTTGGAACATGGCGCGCGCAGATAATCCGATGATTCCAATTCCCATTCCAGTGTGCATAAAGGTATCGTTTAGGTAACTGCGTTCGTATTCGGGCATGCCGCCATCTTCACGAGTTTCGCGGTTGAAGACCTGTTACTGTTAGTATTCTTTACTTTACGAAGACGAAGGAGATGGCGAATGTGGAGAAAGAGTAGGGAAGAAGGTATCATACCATATTGATCGCAAACAAAGTTCCTCCAAACATCGCACCACCGACCAACAATTTCTGCATCAGCGTTCCATTTGGATTCGCAACAGTCGCCGGTTGCTGCAAATAAGTTCTCGGGCCCTTAATCGCATTTCTAGCTTTTACCAGTGTGCCGACTGGCGATGTGGTGCGTGATGTGAAAAAACTGGTTGTAGGTTTGCTGGAATGAAAAGCTCGCGCGGGGGCGGATTTAAAGGCGGTTTTGGAAGCTATAGCCAGCGAACTGGTTAATTTGAATGGTTGGCGCATGGTGAAGGCCATAATTGTGATATAATTTGATCAAGATGGATTGTGATGGATGATAAATGGTTGTAGAATGTAAAGGTTGTATTCAGGTTTTGTTATTTATGGATGGCGAAGTTATTTAGGTGTGATGGTGGTTATGACGTTCCGGAGTTTGGGGCCGGAGAAAAGAGGGATGAGTAAAGAAAGAAAGAAAGCTCTGGAAGCGAGGACGGGGAATAAATGTTCTACGCCGTTGACGCCGCTAGGTATCAATTTATGGTTTTAAGAAAATGAAGAACCAACTTTGAAGCCTTGATTTTTGGTCCACGAGTATATGTAATTGAGCTATATCTGCGGTGATTATTGACATTTAGGGAACTCAATGTTGAAACTTCATGAGAGCACATATCAGCGTGGCAGCTATCTACCAAAGACTGGTTAAGGCGCCGCACAAAAAGCAACGGAGCGCAAATGATCGGCTAATCGAATTATCTTTATTTGATCATACTTTTGATGACTGCCAGCTTTACGAAATCGTCTCAATTACTTCTGGTCATTGCTTGATCAACCAGGCATTGAGCAATAGACGATGTCCCATCAGAAGGAATATGTGCTTCTCCATACAAGCTACTGTTTGAACCTGATGGAATTCGATTCTTGTTCTCTAGCCCGGAGCAACGGTTGAGTTACAATGCAGTCTCGTCCATGCCATATCAATTGATTGTTACTTGGACATGGCAAATCCACTCATCGCGCTATGTTGAATATTGAATATATCGAACTTTAGCCCGAGTCGAAGATCATTCATTTTCAGTACCAGCAAATCTTTGCGCTGCACTTTACCATATTTGCCATCCTATCAGGACTGCAATATATCCCCGGACCCCCTCGTGGGAGGAAGTTTGGCCAGATTTCTAGAATGATTTTTCACGTGTATCTCTCCATCTTGAAGCACCACTGACAATAGTTTGCCATCACGTCTTCTTCAAGACACTGGTACCCCTTTTGTTTTTTAAAGGCTCAAAGATATATCGAGTGTTGTATTGTCATGGAACGAAAATACGAATGATCTTCACGGATATTGTGTGCTTTGAAACTTTGTTGCATTGACATATAGTTCTGTTATCTAGTTTATCATGCTCCAATGGCTTTATCCTTTCGTTCTAATCTCACATCTCTGTCTGCAATAAAGCCAAATCATTCCCCCTCTTTGGATGGTAAAAGTTTGCAAAACAAAAGCACTTTCTTCATTGCTGAGTACTGTTAAAAATACAAGCTACTATATTGAACTTGGTCGCATAATAAAAACTGTTGCAACCCGATTCATTCCATAGATTATTGTTACATACTTGGTGAATACGATGGATCTATTTGCCACTGAGTGAACTTGGAATCAATGACTCTAATGAAAATGTTGTGCTTTTGAGGTATGTGGAGAAGTAAGAACTCGGCAGAGTTTCTTATAATCCAAGCTTTACTTCGACAGCCAGAGGCTTTCGATTCCCAAGCTCGGTGAGAGATTCGAATAGTATTAAATGACAAAATCATCCTAACTATTGAACTGCTTTCGAATGTGAACAGCTTGCATTTAGTATGATGGTGAGGACGAAGTCCAATCCTTCTTCTTCAAACACAATTGAGTCCCATTAACTTTTTCGTATCGCAAATAAACAACCCCGTCAACGGTAGTTTCTCCTTTCTCCCTCTATCTCTCGAGTCACACTAATGAGAGCTCATAGAATCTGAACCCAATTTACTGAAGAACTAGAGCGTCCGAAGATTCTAGCCCTCCATGCCATACTAATGGCTAGCTCTCTCGTTGAACCTTGATTCTCATGGTCTTTCCCAAGCCATCCTAGTCATACATACTCTCTCTCGCCTAACCACCCCTTCTCATATCAGAACACACCCTTAGCCTGTAGAAATCGATGAGCAGCTCTAGTATCCCAGGTTAGAGTTGACAAATATATCAAGTAGAAAGTAGTTTGATAACATTTAGCTGAAGCCTGCAACGGAAGTTTATACTATCATAGAAGCTTTGCTTCTTCTTGTATATAGTTTCTCACCTCGCAAACTACATCTTTCAAGACTTCACTTGGCTTTATCTCAGTAATCTAATAATGTTATTTTGGATATCTAAGCACCCAGATGAGACAAATCTCCAAGTGTCAAATATCACGTTTTTGTGAAACTGAATCCATAATTCAATCAATAATCTAAGGGTGAGTGGGTACATAGAAAGAACTCTTTCATTTTTGATGGATAAGCGAATTGCTTCATTTTCCCCTTCACAATCGAATTGCAATAACAATTTTCCTCTTTCTAAGCGGCTCTTAATGTTAATCAATCAATTGTTAGCCTTCAAATCATTTCGACTCGAAAACGCATCTTCTCTTTCATTTTTGCTAAGCAGTTGAGCAGATTCACAAGCCGATAGATCAATCATGGGTGAATAATAAGAGACAGATTCCAGTTTCTATGAGTTGAATTCAGAATCATCTTTCCCAAACACATAACAAAAATGGAACAAAAAAGGCACTCATAATTTACAACACTGAATACAAAATTTTCGAACCTCTCCAGCCAAAAAAAAAATGTAAAAGAAAGGGCCTAATCCGGGATCGAACCGGAGACCTCTTACAATTTAGATCTCGATAACCCAAAGCAAGAATTCTACCACTGAACTATCAGGCCACATCACTTTCAAGCCAAATTGGCTGATTTTGATGGACGGTCGAGCTTGTTTGAAAAATCATATTTCATAATTGGCGTTCATGTGGGTGGGGAATCTCGGAGCACAAATATGGTGCTGCTTTAGATGTGGGGTGAATAGCAGAATAGCGGCGAGTGAATTTACATGGAGGGGAGAGAACGAGAGAACCTACCTCCTACCTAGGCTTTCCGTAGGAGAAAAAACGGGCCGGAATTGACCACTGGCAAAGGCTTTCAACAATTCGATAGTTCTATTCCAATTCAGAGAATTTGAATGTTTAAATAGTTTTATGATTGAAGATTATTCAAGAATTTATTTAGTGTTATTAATTTTTATACTTTTATACTTTTATGCTTTTATACTTATACTATCGATTGATTTATCATAGAATTTATTGAGGTGGTCGATTTTGGCCTCTTTTTTCTCCTATGTAGAGCTAGGTACTGATATAAATATCCGAAATATACATAGAAATTGAACAAAAGACAAAGTTCTCGAATCTCTCGATGCGACGGCAGCAAGCTAAAGGCTTCTCTCTAGATGGAAAAATCCTGGAACAAAATCCCTCATGTCTTCTCACGCCCTTCAACCCTTGGTTGGAGACTACTTGTCATCGTATCTCATTCAAAAGGCGGTCTTCGATCTCCTGACCTGGCCTATCCATCATCCTCGGGTATCAGCATATGGTCTAACAGTTGGCTTCGCGGAAATCTTATAAATATGAATACTTTTATCATCCCTTTCAATTCCGCAGTATTTTAGATATTCAAGATGGCTTTAATCGACCCCACCAACTCCTCAAGACCTCAAATTGTGCTAATCCCTTGGGATCCCACCTCTCCTGAACATGTTGAGCGACTAGTACAACAACGCATCGCTTGCGGATGGGATTCTGAATGCGTTGAATCATGGAGGAAAGCTCAAGAAAGCGGAAAGCTCAATAATCAATGGATTGTAACTATTCTTCCCCAAATGATTTCATTTTCCGAGTTCTAAATTATCCAGGTGCTTGCGGATTCTGATCCCGAAAAGGATGCCAAACTACTCAAACATTCTGAGATGTATCCCCAAGAGAAAGTGCCTCTAGTTGATTCTGCCACTTCCTTTGGAGGTAAACTTCGGGATATCCCCCCACCGCAGAGAACTTTCATTCCAATTGGGCACATCTGCTTAGGTCCTCCATCCGAAAATTATTTGAACCTCGGATATGTTCCCAAAACAGAAGGGTTCTACTGGATATCCATTTTTTACGTCTCGCGAGCTCTTCAAGGAACTGGGCTAGGAAAGACAGCCATGGATACAATCGAGAATATAGCCATTTCTGAACCATTGTGCGCCAAGACTTTGGGTTTGAATGCGATCAATAAAGTCGACCCAGAAAGAGAAGAAAAATATAAAGCTCTTGACTTGGTCATTCCTCCGGTAAACAGTCTAAATGATTTTCCGAGACGAGATATTTGCATTGTTCTAACCTTCACCTAGTTTTCCAACCAAGATTGGTATGAAAGAAGAGGTTACAAAGTTTACAAAAATGTGGAAAACCTCTTTGGCCCAATGGTTGATCCAACAGGAAAACCCTGGTATTGGAATGCTGTGTTTTTGAAGAAGGAGATCTCCCATTAGGTTGAGATTCGACCAAAGAGGCAGAAAGATGCTGCCAGCTTGGCTCCCGCAGAACGAAACCTCGGGACACACAAAACTACAATGTTTCAAATATACATACATAGATATATCCTGTATTATGTATTATATACTTGAATACAAATCAACATCAAACAAAGTATGAAAATGTAAATGTTCCCAAAGTATGACTTTATTTGAGCGATTTGGTGTGTCGCTCTATTCGTCCACGCAGAGCTTTGGTCAGCATATATTGTCTGCGCCGAGTAGATGGTTTACATGTATGGCCATCTTAGGTTTTAAATTTTACACTTTGCAACTTCTAGCATCGTAATCGTCCTTGAAAAATGGGTGTAGAGACATCGATCAACAGCAATTCTCACCTCAAAGACGCCGGATTCTCGAAATTGTTAGAAATAAATAGCAACATCTGTGGGTATAAAGACCTCAAAATATCTGGTTCTATTCGTCTTATACTCTTCCATCCTGGACACCCTACCTCCGGTATATGCTGCAGCGTCATCCACACCACTTTTTATGGAAGACACATAGATATCTCCAACAGTACATATACTCTGAGGGCAGAAGAAGATCTATGAATGGAAAGGAAAGGATAGAAAGCTGCTATGGAATCAAATGGATGGAATTGCAATTTCAATTTGTTAGTACCCGACAAGTCTTGATTTGGATCCAGTAAGAGTTTCCGAGTCTTGTAGACGAACCATAGGCAGTGTTGAAGCTACTTTTGGATCAAGCTTACTTAACATATCTCTCACTTCCTGCTAACACGTCAGAGGTTTTCAGACATGTTGTTTTATATCTCTATGAAAATCCTTTAACTCCCAAGTCCCTTGAATCCTTTTCGTTCTATCCTCCTAGCCTGTGATCTCATACACAACGATTTGTACAAGTATGTGCCTTGCGACATCTGTTCCAAGGTTCCATCCAAACATATAACCTACCAAAAGAAATGAGAATACCGATCTTGTTCCTCACCCACAACCAAGCCACATGCTCACCCAAACAACCTCAAGATATTTGCACTACATCTTCCTGTCCAATTAAGCCGTAATAGAAATAATTCCAGTCGAGGTCTGGGAAACACAAGTAATCGAGCTCCACAGATACCAATTATCAGTATAACTCTGCCAGTGGGCAGCCATTTGCTCGAGACAGCCTGCCACGGTGTTGGCATCTTCGTCAGATCCAATAATCGCAATGCACATGTGACCTTGTACACTACCTTTTACACATCCGCCGCCGTTAGTGAGGATGTAGTCTACTTGAGCAGAAGGAGCATGGGCGTCAGTCCAGAGACCTGGATCGTTGTTGTGAGCGCAGATGCTGCTACAGTCGGTACTATCTGCGATGGCGAGGCCGGAGAAGAATCCGGAGAGTAAGATGGAGATGGCAGGGGTGGTGAATCTCATATTGATGGTTTTGGTGGGGTGTTAGATGGTGTTTCGAAAATATGGTACTATTGTAGTTGTAAGTTATGAATTTGAGGCTTGCAGATAGAGGAGATAGAGCTTGAGGTTGAGTTTTGAAGTAGCTTTTAGTTTATTGGAAGATATTGAAAGTTGAGCTGATGATGAAGCAATATTCAAAGTACTCTCCTCCTGTATATGTTCATTTCGTGCTATACTGATCGCGAGCAAAGTGAAGACCGAGATAATTTCACGGCTTATCCAGCCCCAGCCTCACAGTGTAACTCATTCGAATAAACATGCATCTAAACATAGCATTAGCTCGTCGGCGCGTACATGTCGTTCGCAGGGTCTCGGCTATGTCCTTCGCAGCAGTGGATGGATTCGGATCCTTCTGAGATGTGTGAAAGGGTCCGAAATTCATGGCCCATTTCTCATTGTACTGAGGGGTGAAAATGTTCATTTAAAGTTCCTCTCTAAATTATGCTTAAACGCCACTCTTTTAAAGGTACGCGTCGCTGCAACCGCATTCATTGCCATGCGACTCAGCGTCAGGATTAGACGAGTGATTCCAACATGTCGCGCTTATACTTGTGAGCGCTTATTTCAATTAAGTGTTAGGGTTGAAGAACTATAGTACGTACTTGAGAGGATGCAAAACACTTTTCTTAATAGTTTGATAAGTCATATTCCTCGACTAAAGAACTTGTGGGTAAGGATTAGCATGGCACGTGACTAAGGTGCGCACCATCAAAGGCTAGTAAAGTACGTTAAGAGGATGGCAATACATAGACCGTTTGAGAGTCCCAAGCTAAATGTTTTCAAGCGGACTGCTCCTTATCTGGTCCCAAGCCCTCGTACCAGAATTTGGCAAGTTTACAGGATTTCACTGTCACGTGCGATGATTGCAGAGTCGAACCTACAGAAAAATGCTTGATCGGCGGAATTTGTCTTACAAATCTATTAAAATTGAGTTCTGCTGGATCCTATGATCCATTCTGGATCTCAAAATGATTAGAGTTTACAGAGATTCTATCGGAAATCAACCGAAAGCACTAGTTTTGTACTTGACACTGCCATATGTTAGCTATGTTTGACATATCTTTTAAGAGAATCTCTAAGGACCAAAGATAAGGGAAGAATACGATGCTATCGATATGATTTACTTGCTTTGTAGCTGCCATAACTTCAGTCCCGCAACCCAGATAGAAGATTGAGCCCT
Source organism: Botrytis hyacinthi (assembly GCA_004786245.1). Lineage (NCBI taxonomy): Eukaryota > Fungi > Ascomycota > Leotiomycetes > Helotiales > Sclerotiniaceae > Botrytis > Botrytis hyacinthi. Next base: position 77,791 of record PQXK01000068.1, on the reverse strand, counting down.
GACATTGCAACATCATGGACTGCACAAGATGGGATAGAATCAGCCTACATTAAGCAAATTACAAGGCCTCATTCTGGAACACCAAAGAAATCCTATACTTCCAAGAGTGAAGAAAGATTGCACTGCATTTATAGAAAATAAAACAGTTGTGCAATGCTGCAGTTATTAAAATTAAAATTATAACAATGATGTCCAAGCACCAAACCCCAAATTACAGCTTTCTACCCCCTAAAATGCGACACCACTTTTCGCAGCGCCTGGATAAGTATCCTGAAGTCCTTCAAACAATGATTTTCCATCCATACTTAAATCTGCAAAGGCTGGGCACCCAACAAGATCCAAGATTGATGTATCAAGAGCATCGGTCAATAATTGCAAGGGTACGGCAATTGTAGCAAACAAAGGCGAAAGAGAATTGGGCCCGAATGTCTTGACAACTTCAAGGGCAAAGCACATCAAATTATTGCCCTCCAAAAGGGTCTCGATATTGAGAACCCCACCGGTGACATTACTGATATCAAGACCAGTGAAAGTATTTACTTTACCGGTATTGCCTCCAACACTTGCTAGTGTTGGGTTTGCTACCATCCAAGCAACAATATCCAGGTTGAGTTGTACTAATCCGTAGTCGACAGGAATGCGGTACCAATTGGAGGGTATTTGCTCACAGCCTTTCTTGTACACATATGTTCCATTCTCGGAGTAGACGCCGAACATAGTGCGCATTAATCCTTGAGTCATAATTCCGTCTGGATTTTCGGTGGTGTGGTTACTCAAAAGGCGACCAGAGAATGCATATCCAGCATTTCGTGCAATCATGCCGGTGTAGGGTCCGTAGTAAAAATAAGGGTTGGTAGCTATGCTGACTTCGAGACGTTCGGCGGCGCGTTTTCCAATATCTTCCATTGTGATGACTTCAGAATCGGATCCATTGGCGACTTGTAAAAATAGAGTCATATTCATTGTCGATGCGTCTCCTGTCACATATAAGTCGTCTCGGGTATTCGAGGAATCTGCTTCAATCCAATTGTGGGCGTTGTCAAGACCACGAGGTGTTCCCAAAAGACCACCAAGATTATCGAGAATGTTAGAGACTTTCGGAGTGTAGCCTCCAATCGAAAACCCGGGGTTTAGTGAGATAGGATCGCCAACACCGACTGTTCCCATTATAGCCAAGACAGTGATGAGCTCGATTCCCATTCCGAATACGGAATTTACACCAGCAATAATTTCTACCATTGAAGCGACACCATTATGAGGAATGTAGTTATGGTTTGCGAGCATATTCAATCCTGGACATGGACCTCGCTGGTCCCCATCGTCGAAGTTAGGTGGAACAAATACATGGTCTCCGGTGACTTTCTTACTGTTAGTGATATTCAAAGTCGAAATCTAGGTCTGCGGATCTTACCATCGATGGGAGTGGTCAAAGAATCAACCAACAATCTTTTTTTGACTTCCGGGTGATTCTCAACTTGTCTCTTCAAATCCTCGTACCAGCTGTTTCCCGAGGCCCTCTCAAAAGATTTCGGCGATGTATTTAGAGTTGGAAACGCCAGGGCATTCGTACACAAAAGTGGGAAGTAAAGAATGGACGACGAAAACTTCATCTTGGAATGTTAAAGGAGTGACTGTGAAGTGGAACGATTGACACGACGAAATGTAACAAATCTTTTACAATTGAATGTTAGATGAGAAACTCATGACATATCATGAAATAGGATATTTTCCACTGGCTAGTGATATTGTTGAAAAACTTCGAATAGCTAGCCTAAGCCGGAGGATAAAACGGGGAAACAAGGGTATGTGTCCGCGGATATCCATAATCTTCTACTTGGAAGTTGTAGTCGCGCAAGAGTGGGAATCCAAATTGCTCAAATACTCCTCAGGGCTTGAATGAGACACATGAGCGGTATTTGGATCGACAACAGACTTTGAAGTGATCGGCAGTGCCTTGATTGACAAGCATTAGGTCAACAAGCATAGGGCCTAGGTTACTCTAGTAGGTAATCTTTCGGTCAGGGAGTAAATCTTATAAGATTGATCCCGCAGATAGGGAAGTTAGGGGCAGTATACCCCAGTGTCTTTAACTGCTTCAGTCTGGGGGGTCGAGGATATTCATTACTTGGGTACGTATACTCGAAGAATAGGAAAGATTAAGAAATATGGCATACTCATTGGATGTAACATTACTTAGGTAGAGTTACAATATTGGGTGTAGCTATAGTAAAATATGTCCAAGATAGCCGGTAAAATCATGTGACTATGACCGAGCGCCGATAAACTTACACCCCAATTATCATAAACACACTTTATTTACTTTTGAAGCACCAATGAACCTGACTCCATAGTACTCCTTTTCTTTAATTCTTCACCTCACATGTTTGGTAAAATACTGATATACTTCAATCTGAACAACTAACTTACGGCAGTCAAAGCCGTGGAAAAGTTTATCTACTCCCGACCTCCTACTCACTCCCTACGCAACTTTAGTAAACAATTGGACGATACCTTCCTTGTCTAGCATCAACCTCTCTAAGGCTTGTGCTTCCACAAACATGGCTGAGCAATGAGCATGGCACAAACCCCGGGAAAACTCTTCACACCCATTCTCTCAAGAGCCGAGTTCAGTCCAAGGTCGTATGGATTAGATGAAAATCTAACGGTCAAAGCAGCCCAACCATGTCGATGCCAATTGGAAGCATACGCCTAAGTTTGACCGAAAGTCTAAAGTCTATATTGGTAGATCATGGTACGATAGAAAGAAAGAACCGTTTTCCCAAACGTTTTCACTTCCTCTATTTGAATCTCGGAGAATTTATCGATACACATGAAGTACGGCCCCATTAGAACGTTTTGATAGCTCGAATGTTTCGTAATATTCTGTCGCAATTCGACGTCCCCGATTGTGATAGACAATCATCTATGGAGTAGGGTGGTTCAAGCTTCTCGAAATATGCCGCACCAAGTTGGGTCAAATGCCTACTTTTCGTTGGCTGGATGAGCACTGTACTTGCTCCGTTGGTAAAATTCCCAAGACAGTATCTTACCAAGAAACATGGATAGAATCCCCTCAAGGGGTCGACACGAGACTACGGATACAGTTATCCAGAACCCACTCACTGACTTACCATGTCGGGGATTCTTACAGGTAAGGGATATGACGGCCACGACCATTGACTAGAAGCAGAATAAATTATGGGGCCGATCAACGTCAAACTTTGACATCAGTATTCGTTCCACTTTGCTTGCAAATTCCAGCTTCAAGGTTGTTGGAGCATGGCATACTGTTTAATATTCGCAGGGTTATAGTACACGCACTTATACATGATCAGATTCTCCCAAGTTTACGATAGCGTTCGTTGTAGTTTTTTTTGACTTTTTGAATTCCTTCTTTTCATTTCGTACTTTACTATCGTTAATACTATCGTTAATATTTATGCGAACCAAAGGTACTAAGGAGTCATCATGAAGTTGTCCCTCAATATTATGGCTGTCATGGCCAGTTTGACCATGGTTTGTACAGCACAGTCCTCGTTAATCCCCAGGGATTCGTCCGCCTCTCTTTTAGCGGCCGCCCAAGCATCATACCCGACTTGCTCGGTAAGTTTCATTGAGTATCTTGTTCTTGCTGGCTCCTCTGACGGCCGACTCTAGCTAAAATGTATGGGAAAAGCTATTCCAACGTCTGGATGTGATGCGACAGATATCATATGCCTTTGCACAAACGCTGAATTACAAGAGAGCATCACACTCTGCGCGATGCAAAGCTGCACTATTTTTGAACTTTTCAGTAAGTTAGATCCGTTAGAATAGTGAAGAAATCCCCTGCACTGGGCTGTCCATAACCTTTGAAAGCTACCAAGAATGTTACCCAGACCATGTGTAGCGCACCGGTGCGAGATAGGAGAAAAGATGGCGAGTATATTGGTGTTATTGGAGGTTGTGTTGCCTTGCTAGCCTTCTTTGGACGGTTACTGGCCACCGCTTTGAAAGTAAGGCAATGGGGTATGGATGACTGGTCAATGTGTGCTGTTGTGGTTAGTCTACAGCTTTCATTCTAAAAACGTGCGAGCTCAGCTAATGTAATCTAGGCTTTGGCAGCTCCTCCAACTGTTTTCTCTGTCATTTGTGAGTACCATCCACGGGCTTAAGTTATCATATTAATACAAATCACAGTGGCCAACAATGGCCTCGGAAAAGATATGTGGACTCTGACAGCTGATGAAATCACAAATGTTTTGTTTGTTTGTACACCTGATTTGGAAGTCATTGGCTAGGAGCTAACGTGAATCAGTACTATCTTTTGGGCGAATGTTTCTATCTTGCCGCAATGGCCATGACCAAAGTTACATTTTGCCTTCTTTTCCTTCGAGTTTTTCGCGAGAAGCCCTTCATCTATTATGTTTGGGGCACACTCGGACTTTCTGCTGCCTATGGTATCAGCTTTGTGGTAGCAACAATCTTCCAATGCTGGCCGATTAGCTATGGATGGAATCAATGGGATGGCTTGCATACTGGAACTTGTAACAAGATCAATCTCCAAGGATGGCTAAGTTCTATTCTCAATATTGTTTTGGATATTATAGTTATTGGCCTGCCACTGAACAAACTTTCCAAACTGGTCATGTCTCCAACGAAAAAAATAACTATTATGTTTATGTTCTGTAAGTTTGAATCTGCCTCTCAGTCGATAGGATTTTGCTAACAAGCCCCCTAAGCTCTAGGACTATTGTAGGTCTTTCTTCAATTATTTTGTACTTCTTTTTTGCTAATTATACACAGCGTTACTGCGATAAGCATCATACGACTTCATGCGCTCATTGAATTTGCCAATACAACAAACATAACCTGTAAGTTTAACACTGATTTTCTGGATTATTTTTACTGAATAATGTTTTAGGGGACTACAGTCCAGCGGCATATTGGAGTACTCTCGAAATGCACGTTGGCATATTCTGCGGGTGCTTGCCAGCATTACGACCTCTACTGAATATGATAATGCCAAAATTACAGACAACTGCCGCAGTGAGCACTCAAAGAACTGCCGGGACAACTGGCAAGAGATCATTCATGAGCTCTAAAGCTTCAGCGCCGAAGAGGATCGAGAAGAATGATTTCATTCCACTTGATGATGTCGATGCTTCGAGCACAAAGTTCCTGACCAGTTCTCATTGCAACGCTGTCTGAAGGCATTCCATTCATGGCTTTTCTATTATTAAAGAAGGTTGGGGAGTTTATTTATGAAACGCCGGCGTGCATTATGAGATAAATATTCCAGAATTATTTTGCTTCGAATTTTGTTATAATTCACAAGCGTTTGAACTGGGTCTGAGACTCCCGAAGGACACAAACGCAATGTACATATCTAATTATGACCCACAGCACGAGATCTGATTTGACAACAGTACCTCAATATTTTAAATCTCTTCATTTGGGGCTGGATTTTTCTTCGTCGTTTGGAATAGACAGTCTTGGCCAAACCTTCTTGGCAGACGAGCCTTTCCATTGCTGAGGCTCTACATATATTCATCTTTGATTTGTCAATTTATTTTCATCAACGTAATAATGTGCACCACACCGCTAAATCTGACATCACACTCAAATCCCGACACTAAGCCCCCCTGCGCTAGCAGAATTCGCTTACTCCGTATACTCATTCTCGGCCCCCATGGAGAAGCTTTGACAACCGTTGAGCTGTCAAAGAGGAAGATCTGCAGCGATTGTCAGACATTTTGCCAAAAAGGGACTTTTAGTAATTACGGCTATAATTCGCGTTTACATCCAAGATGAATTAGCACATCATTACTCTAATCATTGACGTCGAAAATAGAAGAGTCTGGGGTCCCATGCAAGCTCTAATCAAGCTTTTGCGGGGCGTGTCTACTAAAATTTCAGGGAAAACGTACTTCTAGAAGCGTTTTGGGAGGGGAAGGACAAGCATCTCGTATGCGAATTTTAGATCTCTACCGGTTTTGGAAAATGGATGCTTGATCCCTATGTCTTTCTCCACTTTTGAATTTCATTATCAAAATCGTATTGGGAATGCCTCATGAACATCACGACTGTTGGGTCAAGGTATCGCGAGCATACACTGTGTATTCCACCATCCAAACACCTGGTAATGGTTTTCACACCTCCCTTTATGCTGCGATCCCTTCAGGGGATTGTATTAACGATCATGAAAAGTAAAGGGTGAGAGATTGCGAATACAGTCCCATCAGAAGTGGTTCAGTGGAGGGCCTCGACAATATATAAAGTTCAATCCAGCATCGTGGACAATCTCTCCTCACACACACAGTCACTCCTTCATTCCTTGGCAATTGTCTTTATTTTCTTTGGTTTCATTTGATCATTTGGAAGTACCATGTTTCCCAAAAGATCTCTGAGCCTTGTCGCTCTTTTCAGTCTCACGGCTTCTGCATTGTAAGTGCCGGAATCTCCATAAGTATACTCTTGCAGCTGACTAACACGTTTGCAGCAAGTCTCAACATACACATCAACATCTTCACCAACGTACCGCGAACGCCACATCGAGTTCCGCGAACATTACTCTTGATCCCTATGAGTATGTTGTAGTAGGAAGTGGGCCGGGAGGTGCTCCTGTAGCTGCAAGACTTGCCCTAGCAGGTCACTCAGTCTTGCTTATTGATGCTGGAGAGGACCATGGAGATGATATTGAGATGCAAGTTCCTGCATTGCATGTTTTGGCTTCAGAGTACGATCCAATTCGATGGGATTTCTTTGTTCAGCATTACGCAAATGAGACCAGACAAGCAAGAGACTCGAAGATGACGTACCAGACGGCTGACGGAGACTTCTATGTTGGTCTTGATCCCCCTGAAGGTAATTCAGTTTCCTCTTGTCGAGTTTAAGTCGGAGTTTTCTGGACCTTACTAATCAACATTCTAGGCGCAACTCCTTTGGGAATTCTTTACCCAAGAACAGGAACTCTTGGTGGATGTGCTGAGCACAATGCTTTGATCACCATTTTGCCCCAAGAAACCGACTGGCAATACATTCAAAACATAACCGGCGATGATTCCTGGGAACCATCAAAGATGCGCGAATACTACAAAAAGCTTGAATCGTGTCACTACCTCAGCACAGATGTCACAGGCCATGGTTTCGACGGCTGGTTGCAGACCGAAGTTACCAACCCAGAACTCATTGCTCAAGATCAAAAGGTTCTTTCGCTCGTCATTGCCGCAGCTACAACTATGGGCAAGGGTCTCCTTGGAAGCTTGATCACCACAGTCACAGGATTGGTTGAAGTTCTCGCCCTGGATATCAACAATGATTCTCCAGATCGTGATCAAGTCGATGCTTTGTATCAGGTTCCTCTCGCTATGAAGTTCCCAGAATACTCTCGTTCTTCTCCTCGAGACTTTGTCTGGAGCGTTGCAAATGCTACTAACTCGGATGGATCCAAGAAATACAAGTTAGACGTGCAACTCAACACTCTTGTTACCAAGGTCCAATTCGACACTACTGCTGCTAAACCAAGAGCCACTGGAGTTGAATTCATTGTTGGAAAATCTCTCTATCGTGCTGATCCCCGAAGCAAAAACGTAGACGATTCCGAAGGCACCTACGGAAGTGTTACCGCCACCAAAGAAGTTATCGTCTCCGGTGGTACATTCAACACACCTCAAATTCTCAAATTATCAGGTGTTGGTCCCAAGGCTGAGCTCGAGAAATTCGGTATCCCAGTTATTGTTGATTTGCCCGGTGTAGGCACCAACATGCAAGATCGTTACGAAGTTGGTATTGTCGGAAACTCCACATCCGACTTCTCCTTACTCAAAGAATGTACTTTCCTCAATGGTACTGATCCCTGTCTCGAACAATGGGAGACACTTCCTTTGCTCAAGGGTGGATACTCTACCAACGGTATCGCTCTCGCATATCCCAAACATTCCTCCGTTGCAGACGGAGTCCAAGATCTCTACCTCGGAGGTGTTCCCGCTTACTTCAACGGATACTTCCCCGGCTACTCCATACACGCACTCGCAAAGCGCAATATCTGGACTTGGTTGACCCTCAAAGCGCACTCGCGCAACAATGCCGGAACCGTCAATTTGAGATCTGCCGATCCCCGTGATACCCCCGAAATTGTATTCAACTATTTCGACACCGGTGTTGGCGGTGACGAGGATCTCCAAGCTGTGTACGAGGGGATGAAATTTGGAATCGAAGCATTCGAGAACCTCATTCCGCTCGATGGCTCCTTCACCCGTATCTGGCCAGATGAGAGCATTACTTCTGAGGAAGATCTTAAGCAATTTGCGCTCGATGAGGCCTGGGGACATCATGCATCGTGTTCTTGTCCTATTGGAGCTGATGATGATGAAATGGCAGTCTTGGATACCAACTTCAAGGTCAGAGGTGTTGATGGATTGAGAGTTGTTGATGCCAGTGTCTTCCCAAAGATTCCGGGCATGTACATTGCACTATCGATCTACATGATCAGCGAGAAGGCTGCGGATGTAATCCTTGCCGAAGCTAGCTCTTGAGGTGAAACTCAAGCAGGACTGCGGGTGTAATCTGATAGTAATGTATAATTTTGTAATTTGAAAAGATTAGCACTGTACATAGAAATAAAACGCACATATCTTCTCATTTTTGACGCTTTTTTCATAATATGAATTGATCTTGAATTAATCTCTGAGTTCCTAGAAAACCTGCTCGAAGACTTCATAGATGAAATTTCATAGCACATGTGTGAAGCCTTTGTGGGTTAGGTATTCATTCACATGTCTCTGCAAAAGTAACAAGCTTTCGAGTAGGCTGTTTGCATAACTTCATGCATGCCTACCACTCCCTACAAAATCAAAACAGAGTAACAATTCAGCTAAAGCAATAAGATCAAGTCTGCCACGACCTCTTCTTAATTGTTGTATCCGCATACCTACTGAAAGCCCGAAAAATAATATTCAACATCCTACACTCCTCGAGTAATTGACCATTCCTTGCATGAAAAGAAACAGCAAATCCAATCATCTACATGATATAGCATGATGAAAGAAAAACTCCATTATTTGAACTATGAAAGAAGATATGGTACCATTAGTAGTATTATCTATCTTGGTGGAATTGAAGGTTGCGCTCACCTCACTCTCGAAGCTACCGCCAACATTATATTCACCAGTCCAAACCAGCATCTTGCGTCGTCGAAATTCAATCTGAACCTTTAGAAAGCCCAATTTTCCATCTCACCAGCTACGAAACCATAATCTTTACTCCCCCAAGACTTCTGTATCTCTAGTTCACCACTCACGCTCAAGCGTTCCTGAAGTTGCAGTCCTATCAACCAATTCCCAGCACGAGCATTATTTTCCATCAGCAGTTGAAACATTTACCCTACACTAGCAGTTCCTTTATCCTAAATCCTAATACATACACATCGCTCTTACAAATTTCCACCGACAGCGATCTGATAATCCCCTCTACAACCAATCCCGCCCTCAGCTTAAAAGATATCCTCTCAAACCCACAATCCTTCTACATCACCAGACTATCCGTTCAAATTTCTCGAAAACTTTCTCCGCCAACAGTATATACAAGATGTTCCTTACATGGCCATCTTTTTGAGTAAGGGTTTCTACAGATAAGAGAGCCGTAAGATGGAAATCTAACTCTGCATTACTTGACAATGCTTCCGTGCAGATTTCGTAACTTGGCATCGAACGAACATTGAAGAGTATTGTTTATATAAGATCTGAGTATTTTTCTACAGTCGGGTTTGGTGTGATCAAAACCACATCGGCGCCGAGACTTCAACTAGCCGAATGAATCTCGGGCTAGCAGTAGACAGAGCGGTCATTCTGAAGTTTCTCTTGTTAGCTTTTTTTATCATGTAGGAAAAGGTATATCCATTAATGTTTTATAATTTGGCAAATCGAATGGTAAGCATTGCTGATGTATTAATCTCTCCATAAATGAGTAAAGTCACCAACGAGAGAACTTTCTGTGGCGACAATGGAAACCCAAGTGATTGGCAAAGAAAATCACCTAGTGCTAATAATCACAACACCAAGGGCTGCTGCTTGTTCAAAGCTGATATCTTCCGGAATACGCGCACATAGACCGTGTTTCTGGTCGTAAAACTCGCGAAAGCTCCATCTGCTAAGTTGCCCCAAGGTTCCTTAGTGCTTTTTTAGAGTATATACATTGTTATCACTATAACATAAACCACATACTTTATCTCCAATACAGATATTACTTGCAAGCCTTGTCTACTGCTTCAACAAAAGTCGAGTAATCGTACCCTCTGTATGATACCAAAACATTACGCAAAACGTAAGAAGTGACAGATAGGAGACGTCATCAACAACACAACCAGCCTGACTGAGTAACTAAATGTGTCTCCAATTAGCTATAGGTATTAGCAAACCCCCGTTTTCCAATTTTAGTCTTGAGATCTAGTACTTGAGCTCAGAACAGATGCCATAACTTCAACTCAAAGGTAATCTGATCGAAATTGAGACTCATCAACATTAACGACCTTTATTTTGCCTGGTTTCTGGATGCGCACAGCTTTCATCTTGCAGATATCGTGAAACGAGAAAACCTAAGACTGAGATATTGAGGATGCTGTATCTATAAGAGCACACCAATCATGTGAGAAGGGGTGCTTTTATTAAACAAGCCGAGAGTTCATTTGGTCATGGACGACCAATTGATATTGGACATGTGAACGGTACGACGTATTTCACGCCTGAACTATAGAACCAAGACACCTTAGATTTAGGAAATAGATGATAACATTAGATATTTATATCCTGCAACAAATTCCCAAGATTTGATCTAGTATATCGTCTAGAGCGGACTCCTCTTTCAAGCCCTACAAATCAATCAAAGATCCAGACCAATGGACAGTCGGACTAGCTCTATAGTTTCCCGTTCGCAATGGACTATACCACTGCAGCTTGTGAAGTCATAATATCTTGAACATACACACTCAACTGATCGTATCCAGACTCGACTCGACTCAAATCTCCAAACAAAACATCGGCAGTCTATATTCTAGTCCACCACACTTATCATCCATTCCCACGTATTACTATCCAAAATAATAACATACAGTATCTCGACCGACCCAGACGATCACGAAAAATCTCCCATAATCGAGGAAACCAAAAAACCAGACACAAAACCCCAGACCCCCTCTCAAAAATACATTGAAATCTATAATCCGCAACGCCACTCACCTTCAAAACCAGCAGTAACTCCACCCACCCAAGCAACTCGACAACCAATCCTCTCACCACCTAACTCCTCTCTCTACAATTAATCAAACCAGGTAGTAAACGAAAACGCAGACCAACCAAAGCCACGCCCCTTCATCCATCTCCATTCCCACCCTCTCATACAATACTCCCAACCCTACCATTCAAACATTAAACATCAAACATGACCACCATTCATATCTCACAAACCCATACATACCAGTACATTTCCAAACCGACAATTTAGCGCTACAAGAACAGACGAGAAGAGAAGACAAGAGAGGAAAAGGCCCTTTTACTTTCTCCCACGGTGTCAGACGATAGCTGCAATTACTGTAGTATATATAAGTGAGTTTCCTAGTGCGTTATTGATAGATGAATATTTTTCCACTGAGAAACTCGTCATCCCTGACTCTGCAATCACTGCAAATCGGATGCTAAAACACACTCGCCATCCCAGCCAATGGGCGATGGTAGATATTTCCTGCTCCTATTTTCGTCAACCGAGCAATTCGACTTGTTTAATTGGCGCTTGCCAGGTGATGAGGATAGTTTTGAATATACCATATACCACTACAATGCAAGTCGACGAATGGGCAAAAATTGCCGAGACAAGTTTGTTTGTCATTCTAATGGTACAAGAACCTGAGTACATACAAAATTACTCGACCCCTTCTCCAAACACCCCCCTTTTTTAATTACCCCCATCTATCATCCCGAAATCCCTCAGCGCGCCGTCCAATGCCCATACAAAACACCAGAAAGATTGGGTAGCCAAACGTTCCATTTTTATATCTTATTTCTACCGTTCACCTTTGGTTCAGATTGTGCCGACTCGTTTTTTGCATCCGCTTCCTTTTCAGCTTGCTCGGCCTGGTTCTTCTCTTCTCTTTCCTTGGCATCTGCAAATGCTACTTTTCCAGCACTCTTCATCTCCCTAGAGATTTTATCCTTGTTTTCTTTACCCGAGGATGTCTTGCCCGAGGAGTGGTTTCTTTCTTCTGCTGCTCTCTTGCGTTCATTAATGCGGCGCTCTTCAGCTTCTACCATATCTATGTATGTTGATTAGTATGGATTCAAATTTTGGCCAAAGCACTCTGAAAATGATTGGAACATACCACGCCATAAATCTTCTCCTTCATAAGCTTCGTGGTGAATCTTCTTCTGGATCAAATGTTTATGTTCCGGATCGTTTGGATCCAACACCGTAACCGTTTCCCACCTTCCTGTTCCTTTCTTCGCATCTCCCATCTCGAATGCCGCTGATGCAACCAATACAGCCAATGTCAACCCTTGCGCATAGACTCTTGCTTGTACCAACTTCTGGGCTCCAGTCAAATATTTGTTCTTGGAAACCATCCCAAAGGCAATTCCCATACTGGCCACCCACGATGCGGTAACGATTGAATATCGGTTTTCTTTTCCCCATGCCTTGAGTCGTTGCACAGTAGTTTCGTTGGCTTTTTCTTGTTCGAGAAGGAGCGTCGATTTGTCCTTGTAATTTCGCGAGGGGTCGCGATTCCATTCGTATGAGCGAGATGCGCGATCTGCGCTGATGATGGCGGCGAAAGTACCGGATGATGAGACGAGGAAACTTTTCATGGGAATGGTGAGACTGCGGATGGTGTGGAATCGTCTGTTGGCTACATAGAGTGCGGCGCCACCCTGAGAGATTCGGTCAGTATTGTTTGAGTGAGATCTTGAGAAGGCAAATAAATATGTACCATTGCGAGACCAATGAAACCTCCTGTAATGCCACCCTTCAAAGTAGCATTGTAGTGCTCAGCCTCTTCTTCCTTGGTAAGAATCTTCATATTTGATGTATAGTAGTGGCAAGCTATTTACTTGTAGGTTGGAGATCGAATTGAGGGGTAATATGCAGATTGATTCTTGCAAGAAGCTTTGGAAAAGTAGATTAATCGTTCTGCTTGATTATACTACTTGGTGTTGATTTTGTATTTGTATTTGCAGTTGTACACAAATTGAATCAATCGTACGTTTCGTTTTCGTGAAAATGGGTCGTTAATAAGCTGTCAGTCGATGATGTCGTTCAAAAGTCTTTCTTTAAAGAAGTGGGGAGGGGAGTTGGAATCAAATCCCGAGAAAATGGCAGGATGATGTAGAGATGTGATATTGATATGATATTGATATTGATATTGATATTGATGTTGATGTTGATATTATTATTGATGTATTATTTTCACAAAGGAATTGATTCTTTTTCTTCTTTGAAATAAATAGTACCTACTGAACTTTCTTATACCATTTCCCATCTCCCATCTCCCATTTTCAAAGCCCGAGAAATTTTATATTCGGAAATGGTGGTATGATGCTGTTTGGCAGTTTGTAAGCTCCCTGCAGCCAAATAATTCATTCTAGAATGATGATGTAAATTTTTACATCGGAAGTTAACCTTATGTGCTTATGTGATGGGATCCCGAACCACGATTTCCGAGATAATTCCCGTCATCACGTGCACACAAAATATCCTGATTTTGATTTTGAATTTGAGTTTGAGTTTGATACTGGACGGGAATGAAATGATATGATATATAAGTAGTATAAGTAGTACATTCGATATCAGTCATGATGCAACACGGAATGAATGAATGAATGAACGAATAGATGCATTTTCAAAAAGAGATGAAAGACGAGAAGCATTTCTCTGCAGATCCGATCCAACCTACTGTACCTAGACATGAACCATGAAAGTAGACTGAGTAGTAGAATAGAATGTACTGATCATTGGCCATTGAACCTACATATCTGTCTGTATTTTCCAAGATCTTCATTCCCACGAGATGTGCAGTGCAGCAGCGGACATTTTGCCCCGATAATTACGAACATAAAGTTCGGCGTTTGGCTTTTGGCTTTGGCTTTGGCATTAGCTTGGACTTTGTCTATCTTTAAACTTCTTCAACCTCTTCTACCCCTCCATTAGAACATTCCTTGGACCACTAGATACCTACTAGGTAGCTATTTACACCATTTCAGCTCAGCTATCGATACCAAGAACTATAGTCACGTGGTACAATTGGCATACGTACAACACGATGTATCATAGGGTAGGTAGGGACTTGCGAGTCAGCCTCCTAATCAAATCTAAAAAGTCAATCAGGTAAAGCCGAGGATTTTAACCTTCACCCAAGCTGTCAAATAACGATATTGATAGATCTCTCAAAAGAGAAATATGTCGGATCGGGATTGGATTTGACCCCCCCCCCCCCGGCATCTTACGACTACTTGTCGTCTTCCCGTCCTGTGAATCAGATACAAATACTGATTGGCGTAAAGGATACAGAATAAGATATTGAGTTTGCTCTCTGACATCATGGATCCAGAGGCATACTCTCTCTGTACATTGAATCTTGATGTCTTCTTGCTGATTAAACTTCTGACCGCTTGCCGTTCATAACTTTACCTGCCGAACTCTAGGCGTTTGGCGTTACAGTCTGCTCTAGCAATGGATACGATTCGTGTACAAGCAGTTAGGATCATGGCTGTAATATACAATCCACAACTTCGTACGCCGAACACGTCCACAAGTTATTCGGATGACAGGGTTTTTGCCTCTTGAATTAATTATTGGATGCTCTACTCCGTGCGGGTAATAATTCGAGTTATCAAGCTGCATATATTAAATATTGCCTCCGAAATAATTGACACAGCGATTTCCTGGCGAATGATAGTCGCCATGACATCGAAATGAGCAAGAGTGAGCTATACGGATCCATGGCTTATGGTATGTCCACATTGAAGCATTCAACGCTCTTGGATTGACCGCGATACTCAGTAATGATTGTCAGTTTTCAAACAGCTACTTGATATTCTAAACCCCATCTCCATCGGGGACCGCGGTTGCACGACTCGAGGGCAATTTAAATGAGCCACCGTGGTAGAGAGATCTGTCCAGATCCATTAACGAGACGTCTCAGGGAAGGGAAAGAAGCATAGAACCTTCTATATTAATCTTTTCAAGGTCGAGGTCTTTCCTTCAAATCCAACACACTGTCGCTTCTCTGAATCGTTATGTTCCGTTCGAACGGAACCGTCGCCGCACAACGTCGGCAGATTTGGCGGGGCTCACCGCTTGGATTTGGCGAACGAGAAAAAGGAGAGCTGTTTTGGTTTCATCTCACCGTATATTTATCATATGATCTATCATGTTAAAGGATTCCGGTAGTATAGTAAACACATCCGAAGCATGATGTAGACTGCAAAGGAAAGATATACTCAATCTTGTCTCATGCATCAAGTAGGTCACAAATAAGGTCGATACATCTCCACATCTAAAGATACACATCATCAATGACAGAATCCTTCAAGCTTCTAGAAAGATTAACTGCGGAGCCCTCTTTGCATCTCATCCAAAGCGTTGGGACTGAACCCATTCGAGAGACCTTGGAGCCTTGAGCCTTGTAAACATTTTGACAAAATGCTTGACCACTCATTGACCCTAAGCCAACCACCTGGTCTCTGATAATCCGAACGAAACATCCATCACTTCAAACTTTAATTTCATAACTCTAGTAACAAGCTTGAACCCTCCTGTAATGTTCATTACCGTGATTTCAGACGGTGACCACCTCCAGTCGAGAAGTAGTTAAATACAGTCCATGGGCCCCCATGGGAAAACGTACATTACATTATTTTATCAACGGTACTTTCACATGCACTAATCGTATTGATCTATATCACTCCCTTGCCTGCAGCAAAAATAATCGAAGTTCTCCATCAATTACCGTGTATTATTCCATATCCTATTCACTATTCGCGCCACGATACAACCCTCCTTGATCTGGTGTGTGTCAAGTTCAACCCCGGCTTCAATTTGCTCGCTACCACTCCATACGGACCAGGACGTCTTGTAAATATTGGTCCCAACGGAAACCAAAGTATCAGAAGTGACATACTTGCTTACTCCCCTACATTGAATACACCTTGCAACGTTCGATTCGCTTTCTGGCAAACGAAAACCTCTTACGCCTTTAGTTACGACTACTCGACCACACCCAATTTTAGCTCACGCGAGTGCCTAACTAGCTGACACAAGCACATTTACTGTTCATACCGGCCTGCCAGAGAGTACGTTCGCCTACTGTACCAACCGGCTACATATACATTCCATTTGTCAATTCGTCTCTCCAGGACCAAGGTAGTCAGTAGACGAGTTCATGAGAACTACCAGGTAGAATCCAACTAAAGCCCAATTAGGTAGGTTGTTTTCGACGCAAAATTGCCGGATTATATTTGGTTTCTCAACTTGTACGTATTGGTACCTAGTACATGCTCAAGAGGCCTTCTTTACATGAATGGAACCAAGTACATTTTGTAACCCATGTTTCCTCCGACAGCCCACATCCCATCTCTCTTCCTTTCCCAACTTTCCTCTCCACTTAATCCACCCTGCCCCCTCGTCCGACCCTCTTGTTGTTTGTTCCCAGTCAGTCCTGGTACAAGTGGCATGCACCGTTCGCACCAAGGACAAGAATTCATTACTGTTAAATGTGCTTTAGTGGCTTTTCTTAGTTTTACTTACTTTCCACAATTTTGCAACTAGACGCTAATTAGATAATCCTAGTAACGGAGATCAGGTCCACTTTTAATACCTCTATGCCTCTTTCTGATTGGTTCAAACAATCCCACGCCGCCTCATGCGAAGAAACCCACACGGACTCGATACTTATCGATTCGACTGCTACTAATAAATTCAAGTACGAAGGCAACTCCAACTCTTCTACATTACATATCCACGCACAAGAAACTTCCCATTCTTCTCCCGATTCAAATAATACTGCTTCATTCCCTACGACTCCAGAGGATTGCGATTATAACTATAATTTGAAATCTAACATGACGACAACCTCTTCACCCATAAATATTGCCACGCCCACAAGAAATACATCGTCATCTCCGTCATCTCAAGGCAACAAAAATAATTCCAATTATCTCGACCCGGATTCACAAACCTCCGCCAGAATCATGACTACCGGCACAGGATTCGACGATAACATGGGTCGCTCAAGACAAGAATCATTTGCTGCTGCAAAACCCATATCTATGCACAATCCAAATAGAATTAATGATCGTCCTCGTCGCGAAAGTTTGGCAGGCAGCCTCGTTGGAGGTATGAGCTGGGGAGGCGTATCTGTTGGAAGTTGGATTCGAGATGAGTGAGTTTAATCCAATCTTCTTCGCTGTGCCATCATATGGGTGCAATTATTTCGTGATTCAGAGAATTAGATTCTTCAGTCATCGCAATTGCCGAACGAAAATGTTCCATCTTCCCTAGCAAGTGCGGGGCACACGATTTCCATTCTCATGACACTGACAATTTTTGATTAGCATTATCATGGCCGGCACCTCTCCATTTCCATATCAATCACCTTCATATCATTCTTCTTCATACCTTCCCAAGCTCGAAGCCAACTTTATGAAAGATTTCAGCTGTTGTGGCAATACATTACCGACACTGCATGATCTTTTGCAACATTACGAAGAGTGTCATGCGCAGCAGACCCCAGCATCCCTTCGCAATAATTCATCCATTGTGCGAGCTCGGGAAAACTCAACACCCAACGGTAGAGCAGGTATTGCAGCACAAAACACATCCGCCGCACAACATCATGCTCAGCAGCAACAAACCCAGCCATCACAACAGCCTCGGCTTTCGGGCTTACAGATGCCACAAGCCGGTGCCAGTGTAGGAGGCATTCAATTGATGCGACAACAGCAACGCTCACAACCAGCCACTCCTGTACAAAAAACTAATCAAGGTGCTACTGATGAGATGGACGGCGTTGAAGATATGGAAATGGACGATGCTATCGGACCTATGGATTCCACTCCGGACACACCGGTTCAATCTTCACATAATCATCAGCCTGTGCAAGCAGCACAACAGTCTATGTTCGGCCAACAACCAAGACCCACCGTTAATCTTAACTCCACCATGCAACACTCTGGTCTCCGAGCATCCCAACCACCGACTCCCGCAACTTCCTCTTTTGGATTCCAAAACAACCCGACCGTTTCTTCTGTTAACACCCCTACTTTGACAGCACAACCCATGCAGCAATCACAGACATTTTCACCAGATACCTCGGCTCCCGGTACCCCATCGGAAATGGATGGAGACTTTACAAGCATGCCTATGAATATGAATATGGGAAATAGAAATATGAATATGAATAATATGAATTTCCCTTTCAATTTCGGCGGACATGATTTAGGCTTGGACCTTTGTATCGATGAACCCGCCAAGCGTCTCTATAGTCCTAATGGCGGTGGTTTCAATAACCAAAGAGCCCTTCAACAACAATTTGCTCAATTTGGGCTAGGACAAGGACAATTTGCAAGCAATACTGATTTGATGAGAGCATACCAACAACAACAATTAATGGCAAGCATGAATGGAATGGGAGATCCTACAGGAATGATGATGGGAGAAGAGCACAAACCGTTCAGATGCCCCGTCATTGGATGTGAAAAGGCCTACAAGAATCAAAATGGTCTCAAGTAAGCATTGTTACCTTGTGCGATCTAAATTTATGCTAATTTTGTACAGGTATCACAAGACGCACGGTCATCAAACCCAACAGTTGCACGAAAACGGCGATGGTACATTCTCGATTGTCAACCCAGAAACTTCTATTCCCTATTCAGGCAATGAAGGTATGGAAAGAGAGAAGCCCTATAAGTGTGATTATTGTGGCAAGAGATATAAGAACTTGAATGGTCTTAAATATGTGAGTATCATCAATTCTTCAGAATCAGAAAATTTGTCGTCTAATGAAATTTAGCACAAACAACATTCCACTCCGTGCGACCCCGAGCTCAAATTAAACAACCACTTGGCCGCTGCTGGATTAGCAGGTCTCGGAGTCCCCATGGGAGGCTTACCAGGTATTGGTGAAGAAGGCATGATGTGATCTATCCTCTACTCGAACTCCCGACGATTTTCCGAAATAAGCCACGCGATTTATTTCGATCTCGATCCCGGTAATTACCACCTCACGAGTAACGAATTTCCCAAAGTCCTTTTTTCCAAATTCTCACAGGCGTTTCCAAAACAAACCGATTGCATTGGGCGGAGTTCTGAATCATACAGATGAGTATAGAGATTATACCCCGACATAGATTGAATTGGTACGAGGGACTCAAACGATGGCTCTCGGTCGACGGTGACGTAGCTTCACAAACGCAAATATATATTTGTTATCCTTGGGAACTTCAGCAGAAGGACGGCTGATCAGTCATTGGCTGAATCTTGCATAAGTCTATTTTTCCCCGTATATTACAAGAGCTTAATACTTATTTTCCTTTTATGTTTTTCAAAACAAAAATTGCACCGTTTTCTTTTTGTTTCTTGTTTTCTCTGCCTTTCTTACAGGTATTCTGTGAGAGAAAAACGAAGGCGTTGTTCATTAATAGCGAAGAATGGGGGTTATAAGTCGCTTCAATAGATTGGTAGGATTCGAATTATTATGTATGTATGGGGTTTATTGTGAGGGGATTAGAGTGGTCAGTCATTGAATATCATTTTGGATATATCATTGACACTATGAAGACGAATCTCATTTGGTACCGAGTTTGGAGTTGGGAAAAACAGTTTGGGATGGGATTAAAAACTCACGGATGGTTGGTTGGATTGCTTGGGCTTTGCGAGATGGAAGAGAAAATGGAAGGGATGGATTGAAATATCTAGAGGCGTTTGAAATTGTGAAGTCCCTACTTTTTCTTGATAGGGTTATTAGTATGGGAATTGAAGATGACACTATACTGGATCTACTGGATCTTTTGCTGTAACTCGATTTTGTGTAAATGTTCCTTTCTTGTGCACATGATCTACAGCATCTCGATTCGATTATGGCCGAGATTCCTAGAGATCAACCATTGTGCATGATCGTGGCTAATATCTATCGAGTACCTGATAGGTCTCACAAATGGAAATTGGTGTCAGAGAGTACAGGACGATTAGAGGACCCCTAGTTTCGGACTGGGGAGGCCCTTCACTCCACCTGTTCTGTTCGGTCCCGTAAATGGAGACCACGTGAAAAACCAACAATGAGGTGAAATGAATGAATGAAGTAAAACATGTGGGGTGGTGCATGAGTAAGGAGGAGGCTTGTGTGTTCGTGTGGCTTAGTCATTGACACTCGATGGATTTTCTACAAAGCTGGTACTTCATGAGATTGTGCGATTGCGAAGGAGAGAGGTGTATGGAGGGAACTTGAGAGGTGGACGGAGGTCAAGGGGAGGAGGGCATGATAGATCTACAATTATGACGAGAAACAAAATGTCATGACTTCACCTTACATACAGTGTACCCGGCGCCGAGCATGCATAGTGCAGATAGCAGTGGAATGAATGACGTTTGGGATGAAGATCTCTTTGAGGAGATAGGAACGGGAGAGATTGGTTTGTTGAGAGAGCGATTGATTGTGATTTTAGAGGTCGAGATGAGATATCTCGCAGTTGATGATAAGACGGTTGGGAAATCTTCGATGCGATGTCTATGAAATACTTGATAGATAAGAAATGGGGGAGGGAAAGAGGGGGAGGGAGGCCGATGTTGAGGCGAAGATTAACCTAATTTCCTCTCCGGATTCGTGTAGATGCAACGTTGTAATGTATACTGTACATACGTATGTATATCAGAAAGCAGATATGATGGGGAATTTGTCAGTATTTGGAGATTCAATGCAAGCGGTGACAAAATTTGTGCGACGGGATACGTGAATGAGTATGCTGTATAGTGGATTGGTGATCATGATGTTGAGCTGCAGTGTTAATTAAGGACGTAGGTACCTGGTGTCTACACCAATGAGCTCAGCACAAGGTCGACAAGCCATGGCAAGTGTAGCGGTTCAAGCCTGCTCGTTATCTGCTCCGTGCTGTGGAATCATTTATCTGACGGCTACTGAATCTATTTGACTTTTCCAAGGTCTTGCAGTAATACATGAAAGAGTGGATCGTTGGCAGAGAGCTTGATATTTTGAGTTTGAGCGTTCAACGTTTGGTCCATGCTGGAAAGTTAAAACCTGTGCGGCGGTAGTTAAGGTATTAAAGATGGGATGTGTGTGTCTGGGTATTGGCAGCAAGTCATGGAAAATCTTTCTTCCATGATGGAGAGGAGAGGAGAGGAGTGGAATACTGAACTCCGCTCGTAAGTTTGCATTTCTCCTTTGGGAACGATGCTAAATGGATGATGAGTGAGTTGTTGGAGAGAGATGAAAGGAAACCCCTGGTATGGTGCAGGACCCTGCATTGAATGTTTGATTCGGCGTCCTATGGATATATCCAAGTACCTAGTCGTGTTGAAATACTGCGAGCTGGCGTGGGCGTGGCATCTTATTGTGCGTTCGTATTGATAACGGCGTTTAAATCTTATAGCATAACACTAAAGTGTTGAATAACATTCGTGCACTTCCCCTTCTAATCGTTTTCTTCCACTCGATCCGTATTCACAGCCAATCTCCGTTAGTTCTTGGAATCCAATCTACACACCATTCGTGAACTGTCACACCAGAGGCTTGGTTCATTACCGTGCTCAACTGCCACTTCGGTAGACCCCAAATCACACGTGGAAATTTACGCCGCACTCTCGAAAACAGATGACTTTCCGAGACCATTTATGTAATTGATGTCATCGGACGGCCCGAAACGATGCTTATAAAACACATGTAAAGAGTCTAAATTAAATCTCGTCTCGGGAAATACCCTCGAAAAACGACGGCAAATTCCCACAAAATGGGCTCAAATGTAAATGCATCGCTTCTTTTTCATAATTCTCAATCCGGACACAATTCTAGACTCTAATTTTTTACCTCTTGTCCCGTAAGCTAAGATTGGGAAATCCAACGGTTGTGGTTCATTTTGATTATATGCCCACAAGAACTAGTGAGTGTTACAGCCGAACTTCCTTTCCGTATGATTTGGATCCTAAAGTCCTAAACCCCGAACCGTCCACTGCCAAACGAGGAAGTTGTAGACGATTAGTTTCGGTAAAGGCGTTTCGGTAGACAATACCAGCAGGAATATTCGGTAGCAGACACGCTCACCCAGACAGGCTCAAATGAGCAGGTCCAGTATATAAAGTTAGGATTGAGTAATGAGCCGCTGGCGCACAGAGCGGAACTCTCCGATTTTGTGACTAACATCCCTGGCAAGTGTCTTTTAAAATGGAGCATTGGTGCTGGTAATGAATTTCATGTAAATCTTAAGTTATAGGTAATTTACGACGTTTGTTTACGATTTTCGTTGCGCAGGCTACGCAATGCTGACATTTTTATTGTTTGGGCTGGAGATTGGCGATGGATATCCCAAAATGATCTTGGTTACGTTACGAGATTTATATCACCTGCAGGCATGTGCATATAATATATCGCCGTACATGACATGGCATTACATTGCATTGCATATTACTGGTGCTCATCACAGGTAAACTTCCATGCTGCAATTTATCTGTCGGTGATGGAGTAGATCCATTGTGAAAGATTTCCTCGCGTGGCACTTCCTTGCTATTTCTCGCAAGAAATGTTGGATGGAGCTTGCTTGAGTGAATCCTGATCCTAAATCTAATGCACTGATGCATTGATATTGTTCCAACTTCTAAAATGTAAGAGTAATCGTACATGAGCTATGGAAATAAAGAGGCGGTGTGAAGAAATTAATGAGATATGTACAAATACACAAGAGACGAAGGAACGAGCACATGTTTAACATGACATGCGGCCTTCCATGCGACCTTCCAGAAGAAATTGAGACACTTGGCGCACGCGAGGAGAAGGATTACAGTAGTTTGTCTTGTTTGAAAGGAACATGCATGCAGAATCATAAGCAAAAGAGCTGTTGCGAGTGGTCAATTGAAGTATGTTGAAGAAAAGGTTAGTTGGGTTAGCCTTGATCTATTCCTCCTACAAGTGAAGTTTCAGCTGGGTTTGCCCTAGCCTCTAGGACTTTTCCTCCCTTCCATTCCTTTTCTAGAACAATAAGGATCCTTTGCGTCCTCTTGAAGCACACGCATGTGCTTGTGGATCTGTATCGGGAATTGTTTTTCCGCCCCATAGATTCTTGATGAAAATCCTTACTTGCTTTCTCGCTTAGCTTGGGCATCATCCTTAACCTTAGCGTAATCGGTTTTAATTCACAACTTCCTTATTTCGCACTTCAGCATCACAAAACTCAGGGTTCTTCGAGTGCTTAGAGTTTGACATAAATTAAGGGTCTTTTTTCTTTATGCTGAACGACATTCACAAACATAAAATGTCAAAGCGCCAAGCGCCAACATGGAGGGTCGATAATACATTGACCCAGGGCCGGTACTCTAGTGTAACATAAGGTCTGTCTGTAGACTGTATCATGGCATGTGCTGGTGGAAATTCTCTCTACGGTTGGGATTTTAATAGCGCATGGTAGTCGCATGATCAATGAACCTGCCATCCTGGTCCTTGGAAGGGCACTAAGAAACTAGCTCCACCGTCCATAAGGCAAACAAAGCAACTGCAGCGAGTCTGCACGCGAGGAGGTTTACCTGGAAAGAGGCCAGATAGTGTGACCTGAGCGACAGGGGATAATACAAAGGTTAATCTTGGATCTGCTCAGTGGTTGGTTGGTGGCCCGAGTCTCAGAACCAGGGGTGTATGGTGGGGCGGAGCGGACTGAGAATATTACTAAGTGGGCGGGGACGCAAAGTCCGGTGGAGTCTGGATTGAAGCAAGTGCCGGACTAAATGCAGAGAGACAAATGCAAGATTTAATGTATTGTGATTGGGTGTGTAATGGGACCGGGGTCAAGCCGTACGACCGGTGGGGTGAGGATTGAAGATGCCTTTTAGCAAAAAGGTAAGGGCGGCCATAGGATATTGAAGCGAGGAATTCAAGACTTGTTAGTGGTTGCTGCCTTTTGCTTCGGTTAACGATGTTTTGTAGATCCATCAGATTAAGGCGTCAACGGCGTCAAAGATCAAAAGTCCATAGATTGAGGTTCATGTCGGATAGTAACCGAGGCATAGATATCCATAGGATCGCCCCTTTCCAGCTTCAATCATTGGATGCTGAAGAGATCATTTTGCCACAGAGATGTATGATCAAGGGATGAAGAATGGATAAGGAGCGCAGGATATCCGCGATCGACAGATTGCGAATCCGATAAACCTGGAAGTCTGGGTACGAGATGATGCATGTGATCGGATTATCACTGATGATCATGATATGATATGTCTTCGACCTTCCGATAAAGGAGGGAGGAGGATTCAGGTGGTCGCGGGGAGATGGGGAGTGGAGTGTCCAAATCCTTTGACCTTCAACATGAGAGTTCATGTTATTGGAAAGTGGAGGGCTGGTATCTATACTGTTGGTATCTGAAACGTCAAGGAAGGTGCAAGACCTCGTTGCATATGTGCAGGTGTTTTAGACGAAGGACTTGTTTTTGATGAGAAATATGGACCTGTGAGGAGTTTGCAGCTGAGTTGGTTACGTGCATGGGGAAATATTGAAAGGGGGCTGGAGAAGCTTTGATGCTGAATTATTGCGCGTCCTGTGCAATGGCATGGCAACGCAAGGCGAGCACGGATTTTGAATCAAGAAAGGGGCACGCAATCGTATGAGTTGTTCTTCCCAGCATGGCAGCCTATGCTGGGGCGAGGAAAAGTTGTGCACAGTCACCCATGCTATGCCAAGATAACAGCTCATGTAGTCATTAGCTTCGCTGTTAAAACTAGGCTGCATATCTAGGCTAGATCGAATGGTGAGCAGTGCACTAGATAACACCCATGAAGAATGCAATCACGTGTACATTAGACACGTGATTCGTGGTACACAACAAGACAAGCTGCTTGATCACCAGAAAGTAGAGTCAAGAAGAGATAGAAGCAAAGGGTGAGAGTAGAGAGAGTTCATTGTTGTTCAAAAGCTGAAGAAGCATTGAAACAACGGCATGAAGAATAAATGAAGCATTCGATTTTTTAAATCGTTACCTGAAGTAGGCAACGGATCCATGATATCCATCTCCCGAAGGTGAGAAAAGATACATGGAACTTAGGCGCTGAATAGTAGCTCGCTATAACAATCAATCGACGACCAGTTCAATGAATCCAGTAAAAAGTAATATCTGAAGCCGAAGTTGAACACATGTCACTACTGGCTAGAAGTCGAAGCTAAGAAGCGACATCAAGAAAGGGTGAGATTAGAAAATAGACTCGTTCTATCTGAGGTCCCAGGCCGAGAAAGAATAGCGGCAAAAATTGAGACTGGGTAATACAACATTGCGATCCAGTGGTTGAAGTTCAGTAACAAAAAAAAACATTACCATATTGCGAATTCAAGCTTAAAAGGATCGAAATAGTGCTTGAGAGCCTGGAACGAGCAAGCGCCATCTAGTATCGAGCAGGCAGTATAGACTGAATATTGAAAAAGTTAATACATAGACCACAAAGTGGAACCGTCGTTGGCAGGCTGATCGGCCCTTCTCGCTTGAGAATAAAGATAATACCAAAATGAATTAGTTCGATTCACCTTCTGTAAATCTTGACTCTAGGACCAGAATGAATATTCAGATTCAAATATTTTCCAAGAATTTGCAGATTATTGGCTATTTCCAAGTTTACATTCCCGTGGTTTACACATCTAGACAGCCGAGGCTAGAAACATATATTACCTTCTAGCCACTGCCTTCATTCAATCTTTGGGCCAACCTCTCCGTGAAGACCCTCATCGCTTCATGCCACTCCGTTGTTTGTCCTTCAGGACGCCTCAGAATGATATCAGCCATGAGATCGGCTACTGCTGTGACCTGAACACCAGTAGCGCTGCCCAGCTGACTGATGATTTGTCGTCTGAAGTGCTTTTCGAGATGTAATTGGTCATCGGTGCTGAGGGCGTTGTGGGGGACCGGCTGTTTTGCCATTAATTTATCGGTGATACGTGAGAATTGGTATCGTGATATACTTACAGCCAAATTAGCCGCTTGGTGTTGTAAGGCGCTTGCATTGCTAATGCTTTGCCCGTTGTTTCCGAAGATTGCATTGCCCTATTCGTTGATTTAGCCAGAGCTAACGGCTCATATGGATAATCAAACATACAGCGTCAAATACAATTTGTGGCATAGTAGTCTGACTACCACTGAGGTAATTTGTAGCCTTTCTAGCCAAAGCAGTCTTGGCTGCCTTGTAGGTGCTTTCTGGACGCGAGGAGACAATTGGCTGGCCATATACTGTTACCACTAGGGCAACGCGGTTCTTTGGCTGGCTATTGAGCTTGATAAAAGTCGGGGGAGGGTGGCCTATCTGGCGGCACAGAGAATAAAAATCACTAACTGCAGTGCTCATCGTGATGTGGTTGAATGGTGATGGGATATGGTACGGTTGAAATCGGTAAGCATACTGGTATTATTGCTATCACGAGATCTGAAGTTCAATTGATTCACGCGAATTTATACGGCGGCCTCATATTGATTATCAGCGACGCGTCTTAGTCATGAAGCCAATAAGGGAGGTCGCCGGTGAATATTGTGAAGTGAATATCAAGATTGCATACTAAACTAACACCAACTGGGACCCGATTTGGCATACTTATTTCCCAATAGTGCTGTTTCCTTCGTCTTCGGACAGTTTAGCGGAATGGTCTGATCCATCTGCTTGAGGGCACAGCGTTTATCTATATTGTTAAACTCAACTGGCCGTCCTCTCCGACAGCTTCGAGGTCCCCTCGTGGCTTAGGTACACAGCGTTCAACTATATTGTTGAACTAACTGCACGTACCTTTCTCCCTATCCTCTTGCTTTTTTTTTTGCTCATTTCTGTGGTTCATTTTTTTCTGGGCCCCACTCCGTTCTGATGTTGTTGGTCCAAAATAGGAAATTTACTCGAGTATTTTCAATCTATTAATTGTTTCCTTATATGACAACGTTCTTCGATTCCACACCGACGGTATATTGATAAAGAACTGAGATGTGCGACACTCGCATCAAGAAAGAATATATTTTATCATCAGCGCGAAGCTGCGCAATCAATCTTTTACCTTTTGCTCGCATCATAGCATCATAGCATCATAGCATTACAGATTTACCTTATTGAAATGTTGCAAGAGAAATCTTCTGTACTCCTCTCATGTGAAAACTTTCAGCATGTATGCCTTCGTTTTACGATCTATCACCTACAAACTTCTTTCTCTTTGGTGCTGAACCTGCGCTAGCAACAAAATCTTTGGACTTCATCTCCTTTTGATTTCCAGGTATGCATGAAAGCATAACAGCAGATGTACTATTCTCTTTCAGGCCGACAGAGACCGAGTTATGTGATAGCCCAAATAATATCGAAGCTAAAGAACTTCAGTATATATCTGCTGATTATATATCTATTACACGATGCCATCGATGCGCTCATGTCTGCGGCGTCCTCTATACTTTTTACGTCGACAAAGTCGCAATTCCCAGCCTTTGAGAACCTATCATTGCAACCCCACGGCATAAATCTCAGCTCTCATGCGCAAGACACTCGCATGGTTAGACAGTTTTCTTCTATACGCGCGTCATCTCTGAACGACCATGATTTCGAACTTTCGAACTTTCGAACTCCCAAAACATCCTTCTACCCTTCCATCCTCAATCATTCAACCTTCCCACACAACTAAATGCATTGAAAACTTGGCATTCAGACAAATCTATTGCGTACCTCTTACAAATTCACATCGTCAAGCTCTTGCTATCACCAATACACCTGCTCTGCGATGTTATATTATTAAATGCCGTTTTGAGGGTCGAAGGGTCGCGGCCATCTTATTATACATATCCACCATTTCGACGTAAAGGTGACATTCTTTCTTCACCTAGGGTTTCGTCATATAGACAAAGAGCATCTATATAAATAAAGCTTTTGAACGCATCTCAAATCTGTGCCAGATATATTGAGTTGGTCAGTAGTCATGCTTTCGGAATCTCCCTAGTACCTTCCCCTAAAACTTGATATTTCATCTGGAATACTCTTTCCTACGTATTTTACAATACTTTGGTGAGCAAGATGGCTTTGGGCAGGAAATGTCTACTTAATGTGGGTTTCTGTTAAGCCCACGGCTACCCGTTATGTATATTTTAGACAATGATCTTGTTCTTCCACCTGAAAGAGTGCGTGTTCGCGCAAGCATATTTATATAATTTAGTACTTTGCATTTGTACGAATAAACTACTTCACTGGCAGGATCGCAGTGACTCGATAGTGACTCGATTTGGAAACAAGATGCACGGAAATCTTAACCCCAAACCCATCCTGCTGAATTGCTAGAACTGCTGTAACCAATGCACACAAAACATGCCGTAAATCACAAACCCAGAACTCTCTAGTTATTATGCCCACTCTGTAAATGCGACTCTGAGATTCCGGCCAACGCTCTAACCACGATATGCAGTTTTCCACAACTCCAGGTACCGTTCATCAACCCCTCTCATCATGCATCTTATCCTGATGAGTCACTGCAGATTTATTTGTGTCTCTATGATACTATTCGTAATATCGACTATATCTTTATGAACTCTCAGGTCGATCTTCTATGTACCATCGTCCTCATCACCATCCTCATCACTGTCATCATCACTGTCCTCATCACTGTCCTCATCATCGTCCTCATCATCGTCCTCATCATCGTCTTCATCACCGTCCTCATCACCGCCCTCGCCATCTTCATTGACCTCTATGAAACTTTCGTTACCTGCATGCGTATTGGTAGCCCTGAGTAATCTATCAAATCCATTTCGTTCGCAGCGACAATTTTCCCATGCCGCGGCGCAGCGATAACAGAACTGATGGCCACACTGACATCTAGCGTGTGATAATTAGTTTGCGATCTTGGGGAGCAGAGAACGAGAGGAAAGATTGAGAACTTACGCCATCTGGCGACACCCATCGGCATGTTCGACCAAGGTGCCACATTTCGCACATCGTTTCCAGCCTTGTCTGCGAGCTTCGGCAAGAACTAGCTCTTGATTCTGATCGCGAGGACATGCTCCATCATGCCATTCGCTCTTACACTTTGTGCATGTTATCGTATTACATGGTGACTTGGTACAGAAAGCTTTGTGTCCTTTGATATGTTCCTCGATGATGAATGCAGAGCAAACTTTGTTGGCGCAATAAGTACGATCGAGGGTTTTGTATTCGATTTTCTTGGCTTCATAGTCGCGAATGATATCAGGAGACAACAAATGATAGAAGGGCGTGAGATTGATAGTATCCTCGCAGCATTTGACAGGAAACATGAACTCGGACTCAATCGCGCGAGTGAAACATCTTAGGAGGCAAGTGCTGCACCATGTACAATCGCAAGGAAATGTGGCCATTTGTTGAAAATCCTGAAACTCTTCACAAATGGTGCATTTGAGTTGAGCTGGATTCTTGTTGCTATCTGCTTGTCTGTTATTTCTCAAGCTTGGTTTTCGAAGTGAGGAAGACTATAATGTATGTAAATAAAGAATCACATGATAGAATTTTGGTGCTACTTACATCTGCCATGTTTACCGACAATCTCAGGGGTCGGGGAATTGTCTTTGCTTTGGTAACTTCAAGAGGAGATGGTTGAAGAAAAGGATTATTATATAATAGAAGGATTGGAAAATAACCTGGAAGCCAATTATCTCAGGGGATTTCCTAGTGTATCAAGGGATCTTGCTTTGACAGGTTTGTTGGAGATTGAGTTCGTGGGAATGGAGGGGGAACTTTTATATCAATTTAGAAGTACATGTATGAACAAGATCAACAACTAGCTCAGTTCCTAGCTCAATTAGGTGTAATCATACTGTATATTGATGTGATGTGTGGGTTGCAAATTGAATTGGATCAGCTAATGACATGAGACGATGCACATGAACTTTTGTTGTAAATTGTTTTATTCAATCATAATGAATGAATACCACCAGATTTTTTGAAAGCCTCAGACTGCACAAACAATTTTTTGAACAGAGATATGTTTCCTAAAGCCAGGTGCATTCGATCACTGAGAGGTGTGTGTTGTTAATAGGATACTTTGGAATTCATCGCACCTACTTCCACACACCGGAAGCCTTGAGAACCTTCAAGCCAAGGAAAATTCAATCTTATTGCATGTACTTGGGTTTTCCTGCGAGTAAAAAGCTCTTTGTTTGTTTGAAATATTTTAGTAAAGGTAGAAATAGCCCAATGACACCTGGAAGATATGCACGTAAAAGGGATCGGAACATAGACCAGAAACGCAATACTGAATTCAGGTTAGGACTAACCAGCGGAATATATCAAGATAGTGACAGTGTAAATTGTGGGTGTTATGTTCAACTTGCAACTAGCTAATCTAAATCTATTAGGGGTGTTATTATGCACTTGCCGGAATCCCTACCTGTAATAGAACAAAAATCATCTTTTCTTGCCAATCTTTACTTTACCATAAAGCTTGCCAGAAGAGCCGTTGTCTTCAATATGCAAAGAACGCCCAACAAGTAACTCTAGGTGCTACTTGGGACAAAAGGTTCTAGATTTCGTCGTACTATAATCACCTAGCAATTTGCTGGAGTCTCATTCTTTGCCTCAAGACAATTGATATTGCTAACAGCAACTTGTCTTCAAGTCTGTAGTCAACATTATGAATCGAGCACTCTATCTCAGAGCATTTATTAGGGGGTTTGACTATATCACGTGAAAGCTATAGTGTAGAGAAATTTACTTTATGTCCATTGTTCTCGTTCCGAGATTTACATGCTGTGGGTTCCGATCCCACTAAAGTGATCAAGAAATTTTGCTGCATGTCTACATCCGTAGCAGGGGCTAAAAAGGTTCAAAATGGCTTCCCTAGCTGTAGAAGACTATAACTCTATATTCGCTGCCTAATGTAGACATGCAACATATTTATATTTGGGTCTCAGAAAAGGTTAGGAGCTACTCATCTTTGGCTTAAGATGGATAATTGTAGTAAGCCATTATGTCAAGATGCTTCTCTTGGCCTGCTCAAATATGACCCATCTAGCCATTCAGTCCAGACGCGCGCCTATGATGACATGTAACAGAGCAAGACATTCTGCAGGTGAACTACAATATGTCTTAGCTTAGCAACAGCTTTTAGTAGCTATAGCTCGACAATTTCAATAAATATCATTCACCCACTTTGAGGCGGAAGACCACAGACTACCATATACGTCAATTGGCCTTCTTTCCCTACCTAATGCGTATATATGGACTTGTGGTGATTGATTTGTAGGTCGGAGACCAGGCAGCAATTGTTAGAACGGCAGAATCAATAACTTTACGTACATTACAAAGAGATAAGAGAGACTAACATGAGTTCCTACCAGGGATTTTCTTGTAAAAACATGCATATATATAGTACTTTGGAGAACCGAGACCGGAATGAAGACCTCGTGTAGATATCTCACAATTGCAATTAGGCGCGCAATGAACTTTCTAAGCGAATGCGATACGGTTGGGGCTTCGATATTGCGCAGATGTGCTTTTGCGGACCGTAGCAGAGGCCAGATCTATCAAAAGACCTCACGGATGTACGTTAGATCTATGGGCCGTTTGGAGGCAGAATCAGGAAGGAGTTTACCATTTTCTAGCTGGGGGTATTCAAAGAGATGAACTTCCCAATTGACAAGACAGAGGTGGGAATGCTTGCTAGTAAGATGGGCACGGCGCAACAAATGACATGAACTTCTGAGAACATTGTGCAAAACGTTATATACCAGAGAACCGAGAGGCATGGCAGACTATCTCTGGAAGCTTCGTGATCGAGCTATTGAGATTTGCAAGTGCAGCATTGCGGGCCCTATAGCAGTCAAGAGTTGACGCGCTGGAGACCATCTACTCGGAAGCCTCATGCGAGCTAAGTAGCGACTGAGAATCCAGTATGGAAGATGAGATCTGCAACAAGACGTTTTCGAGGCAACGGTACAACCGACAGGAGCACAGACGAATCCAAGAAGGAACGCAACAAAAAGGATTTACTACATACCAGGAGAGTCAAGCAGCCAATTGATTGGTCAATACACACCAGTGTGATCTAGGCTAACTGGGTATAGACACAATCGTTCAAAATCCAACATCCTTCAAGATATACATCAGATAAGGCGCTTGCAAGTCCGTGTGTATACGCGCCTCATATACATTGGCGAATAGGAAATCTATCTCAAAATCACCCTTGTACACGAATATTTGGGGGTGAAATTTCGGGAGATCACCCATGTGCATTGATAGTTGAAGCACCAGACGTGCAGGCTTCAAATGCTTCGATGACGTGGTACATTTCAGATTCGGTAGACCCAAGTTTTGGCCCTCTTTCGCAGTGCGATATCCAATTAATATTACTGCTTATCTCGGTCCATAAATTTCATGGCTCCTCTCTCAGTCCATCATAGCCAATCATTCATTCCTTGAACGCAATAGGAAATTCGCGAGCAGAATGCGATGTGCAACAAAAGTCATCGAGAGATTAGTTTTACGGTAAAGGCTGACGGTGTAGGTGATTTTCTAAGGATTATTGTTCGCAAGAGAATTGTTTGGTCGAGAGTGAGAAGAGGAGTGACATTTCGTGATGTGTGAAATTCAATGATTGGTGATGCGTTCGAGAAGTAAGATTTGAGGTTGGAAACTGGGGATAAAAATAGATGTGGGGAAGCGCTTGCTTAATTTAGAGTGAGAGTTAATTTAGAGCAGGGGGTCCTTGACGCCCAATTGAGGAAATAACGAGGAATAAGACTAATGTGAGATGAATAATACCCGTGAGCGGGTTTCGATAGGCATTTCACAAAGAGTAGGAACGAATTTTACATGAAGCTCATGAAACGTGGTGTCTACGTATGCCTTAGCTGTCATCCCTATCGCTGAGTTTACCGAGCACTAATCCGAATCAGATTGGAGAATACTAATATCAGACGTAAGAGCAGCAATCACAGGTAGGGAAATCTCATCTTGTATAGAAGGTTTCGTCTTATCGAAACATCACACTACTTCAGTCCGAAACCTCATATCCTTTCCCCCTCGCTTGTCAAAGCGTTGAAATATCATATCCTTCTAGTTTAGCCTCCATTTAGTCCTTTCCTCAACCATCGCTTGTCCTCCAATTAGGTCATTGCTCCCAATCAAATCAGATTTCTGGGTATATTCCGAACAAGACCTTCTGAGCGTTTTGTTGCACATCTCAAGTCAAAGCACGATTAGATAACTGAACATGTTGGGTCAGCAGGTGTACCTTGGCTACATCATTGGTTGAGATATAAAGATACGAATAGATGAATCTAGACAGAGTCTATAAGCAGGCATTACAATACCTAACCTCTAGCACATAGCTTTGTCCCTCCAATATACAAATTGTCACTCCATGTTTCTCTTCTCATGATATCATCAATCTTAGCAACCCACCGTTCCAGACCATCACCATTCTTAGCTGTGAATTAGTCCAATTTCCTGTGAAAATGGTTTCATACAGGCTATAGACTTTAATGGGCCTTTATAAGCTCCAAGAATTCTACATCAAGTCCCGGTGATCTTTTTATACGGGAAGCAGAACCAACATACTCCTGTAAATCCCAGCCTAACCCATGCAACACCACCATCACCCAACGTTACGACGTGCAACAAGATGCATATCCTGCACTCCCTAAAATATGACACAAGAAGTAGGTCAAGTTTTCAAAGACGTTGCAAACATAAATGGAGCTATCAGTATGGGATTTCAACAGTTGATTGCGTCGTGTGAGTCGATGATGGGAGATTTGAGGCCATTGGGCTATTTTGTGCTCACATTGAAAGAAGATGGACTAGCAATCTTTAGTAAAGCCAACAAATTGTATTTATCAAGATAAAGCTTGGATTTGTACCTATGTTGTATGCCGCTGCTCGGTGGAGATGCTGCTAGTGTCTCAAATATCACAATAGAAATCTCCCTCTGTGTTGTGTCGGAACACACGATGATGTGTGTTAATGTTTGCAGAGACTGCGCCCCGAGTAAAATATATATACACGTCATCTGAGCTGTAGAAAGCAATTTTCGAACTCGATTGCCATAGTTTCACTCGCATCGAATCAGGTAGTCGGCCTGGCATATATACGCATTCCACAGTTCAAATCAAATCAAAACGAAGCCATGAAACATTCCATTGCTGCACAATTGATGTTCTTTCCATATTGTGTTATCATACAACCCCGAGCCAAAGAGAAAAGAGAACAAATTTATCCATCCCATCCATCCCGTTCATATCTCCATATCAACGCCCGTGATAAGCAAAAACAAAAAGCTCGGCGCGAAACCCAACGCTATCACTGTTCCAGATGTCCATATTTGCAAAGAAGAAATAGTAATGCAAAGCCTACTGAAGGGCCTGGGGAAAACACCTACATAGATATGTATTTCCGAAGAAATAGCTAGTCGGTACCACAGGACCTCCTTCTGAACAATCTTACTCCATGATAATGAACCAAATCAAGCCTTGACCTTCTTGGGGCGACCACGACCAGCAGAGATTGGTATACCAGCATCATCAGATGCCTTTCTCTTCTTGCTAGCAGGGGTAGCAGATGCTGGAGTATCGCTGGTTTGTTCTTTGGCGGGTCTTCCTCTCTTCTTACCCGAGCTTGGTGTAGCAGCAGGCTTTTCGGCAACATCACCTTCGGCAGCAGGCTCCTTTGCGGGTCTTCCTCTCTTCCCTGGAGTTTTCTTCTCAACGACAGCCTTTGCCTTTGGAGACTTAGGAGTCTTAGCAGCTTTGGGTTCCTTGGCAGGCTTGGGCTCTTTTGGTGCTTTAGGTTCTTTAGCGGGCTTAGGTTCTTTTGGGGCTTTTGGCTCCTTGGGAGGTTTTGGAACTCTTGGCGTAGGTTTAGGCTTGACGATACCACTGGAAGGTCGGCCACGTCCACGCCCGGAAGGAACCTTGATCTTCTTCTCACTATCAGGCTTAGATGGACGACCTCGGCCACGGCCACTGGGGGCGGGCTTCTCCCTTGGGACGAGAACTGGCTCAGTTTCCTTGATAATGACGAAAGCAACCTTCTCGATTTGAAGAGGATTGACACGGAGACGAGTGGCCAAGGATTTAGCGGCGGCGTGGATTTTCTCAAACTCGGCAACATTGTATTTTGGTGTTGGCTTATGTTCTCCATCATTGACGAGCCATTTGAAGCATTCATCACTGAAAAATGTCACATGATCGGGATAACGAACAGAGAGGATGAGGGAGGCAGTAGCCGGTCCAATTCCCATCAATGGATCCTTGAGTTTGTTGATGACAACGCAGATATCTGTTGGGTTGGTCTTGTAGTAGTCGAAAGCATCCTTGGTAGCAGCCTCAACAAGCTCATCTGAGTTTTTGCCAACCTTCTTCAAGAAACCTGGACGGTAGGCACCATGTCGACTAAATTGAAAATTAGTATCGAAATAATTCCAAACGACATTCCATAGTAACTTTAGAGAGGAAGAAATAATAAAAATAAGATGAAATATTTTTTCTTAATTTTTTGCGATGAAGGTGGGAAAGTGAAGGAGCCTCCGGAAAGCCGAGCTTCAGACCTCCAAACGCGGGCTCTTCTCCCACCTACCAATCGACAAACAAAATATCGCGAAAAAAGAAGACGATTGAAAATAAAGCAAATGATAGGAATGTAATAAACTTACAGTTTCCAATCAACCAGCTTTGTGATATCT
Source organism: Botrytis hyacinthi (assembly GCA_004786245.1). NCBI lineage: Eukaryota > Fungi > Ascomycota > Leotiomycetes > Helotiales > Sclerotiniaceae > Botrytis > Botrytis hyacinthi. The sequence continues at coordinate 41,910 of PQXK01000068.1, read as the reverse complement.
TCAATAGAGAAAGTGTTTGAGCCATCCTTAAACTTTGCTGGCGCCTCAACATATCTGAATCTGTCGAGCTCTTGAAGTGGAGTAACACCTTCTTTTGCTAAATAGAATATTAAATCAACCACGCAATCTTTCGTGAACGATCAAGCAAAGAATGAACTTACTGTCTTTTGCATATTTATTGAGTAGAGCAGGATATCTTGCCAACGTTTGGTTGAACTCAGCGAGAGTAATATCATTTGGTGAAGACATGGTGAATTCTTGATCTTTCTCTTCCTCAAAACGATCTTCAACTGTCGATTTTCTTGGACTTCCGAATAGAGGATTGAGAGAATTTGAAATGGAACGAAGCATTCAAGAGGAATTTCTAAATTATATTGATGAAGTTGATGGAAGTTTTTACTTTAAAAAATAAATAAAAGTAAAATAAGAAGAGAAGAGATGAGGAGGAGGGAATGCGCGACGCGACGTGAATTTATGTTATGGATGCTAGGTGAAATGTTTAATGCTATTTTGGGCTTAGATAAAATATGAGATTATTACTCAAATGGAGCTAATTTATAATATAGACCGTAGTTAAGCGAATTAAATTAATTTCTATTTATTATTTTGACAAGTAATAAGTAGTTGGTAGTAAAAGTAAAAAATACCTACTAGGTATAATAAGCATATGAGACAAAATAAAATCTACCTACCTACCTAGTCCAGGATTCTACACCTATCTTATCGGACTCCATAAGCAAAAAAAATTATTGGTACACGCATTAAAAGTTCCAGAACTTCTTACTTTTCTCTTCTCTTCTCTCTCTTCCCCCCAACTTCTTCTTCTTCTTCTTCTTCTTCAAGTAATCAAGAAAGTCTCGGATTACCTTCAATCATTCATACATACATACATCCATACACACACTTTAATAACTTCTTAATTCAATCAAAACATCTTTCAAAATGGGAGGAGGTAATGTAAGTTTGATCTCTTTTACCCTGATTTCCCCTTTAAACTCTATAACCCTTTTTTCTTGTCCGGTCAATCAAGGCCAGGGAGATTCTCCACCTCAGGGTCTCTCAACCCGGTTTTCGACCACGAACTATGATCGTCGCATTCTAAATACTGGAGACCTGACCTTTTCACAGGGCGCAAAAGCAGCTTCCAAGCGTGCACGCAATCAAAAAGATGCTGAGAAGGGTGTCGCAAAGTCGCAACTGAAGGTTAACGAGTCAGCAAAGGATATTCAATGCGAGGTTTGCAAGACCACTTTCTTGAAGACCACTAGACTTCCTGCGTGAGTATTTTATTTCTTCATTCATTTGCGATTCATGTTTGCCATTTCGCACAATCGTCACTCTTGAAAGAACAGATGCGGGTATTCTGGGAATTATGCGTCGGGACGGGGAGAAACCTGCAGGAAGAGAAAGAGGAAAAAAAGGACGCAAGGAATTTTGGGACACCCGCAGTCGTTTTCTTTCTTGAAGCATCAAGCCAATTTCCAACCATACCGAAACTAATATGCCATCACCAGTCTCACCGAACACGCCATGAACAAGCACTCAAAAGGACCGGAACTCTGCTTCCCATCGTTTATGGCTCAGCAGGCTGCATTAGTAGGCAAGAAATAAGTCCTCGACACTTCTTTGTGCGACTCATCTTACGATTTCGTACGACGCAATGACGAAGACACGATATTTTACGGTTGGACAGATGTGGTAGAGGAAAATTTTGGGTTTCGATGATCAGAGGATTGATATCAATTTGCGAAAGAAGAACAAGCGATTGGCGCATGGGCGGGAGATATAATGGCGTTTATTCACAAGCCAGCAGACTAGCTATCTGAACCAGAACAATCTGCTTCTTATCTACAAATGTGTGTTTTACTTTGCATGATGAGTAATGGACCGGGACTAGTCAGGTAGTTCGGATCGCCATACAACAACGAAAAGGGGCTTGACTTGGTTGGATTCATATGGACTATTGAATTTATTTGAGACAATGAATCTCTGCCTTATGTTTCTGCGGGTGGAGTAACGGGTAAACCCTTTTGTCTGCGTTCCGCTTCTTGCTCTGCTCTTATATCGGCAAGAATTTCTGGATACCATTTTTCTCCTACATCCACATGGCTCTTAATCCTATTTCTTAACGTCGCCTCCCCTAGCGTATCCGCCTTCCCGCCCCCTCTAAAAGTAAACTCCACATCATCCAACCTACCCCCCACACTCTCCAAAACCTTTCTCCTCATCTGCCTAACATCCTCCTTCACCTCTCCGATCCCCACCTCATTCAACTCCTCAAACCTCGTACTTCCCCTCACCCCCTGAAAAAACGGCACACTATATCTCGGCCCGCCTCCATACTGCGGACTCAAAACCCTATGCGTAGTACTCATGCAAACCCCCTTCGTCAGTGCCTCCATTCCCTGCCCAATAGCCACCACCAACGTCCCTTCAATTGGCGGACAATCAATCCACTCCCCTCTTAGATTCTGCACCTGTAGCCCCTTCTTATCCCCAACCTGCAATAAATACGACGTCAACATGGAATCCTTATGCGGACCTACTCCCTGACCCTCTTCTTCGGGGCGCAGACCCAATTCCTTCAAATCCGGATATTTGACCACTTTCAATTTATGCTGTTGATCGGCATCGAAATATCGCTCAAATGCATTCGCGGGGAGTCCAATGGCTTCTGCAATCAAACTGGTGAAGAATATGGATATGTCACCCATTTGTTTGATGTATGATTCGAAAACGGGGCGGAAGTTAGGGAGATAGGTGGGCGAGGGCCAGAGATTGGGAGCGAGGAGATTGTAGTAGAGGGGATCGGTAGCAGTAGGGATGGGATGGGGAGTGGAGAGATCGATTTGTTCGCGTTGATCGATCGCGTGGGCGGTAATTTCGGCAGAGAGGGGGGAGTAGCCTAGGAATGAGGGCGCGTTGACCATTTGGATTTTGGTTCTGGATGAAGTTAGATTGGAGGTTTGGTATGTCTATTGGGTGTTGATACGAGTATATGGATGGAGTGAGATGTGAGAAGTGAGCTGAGAAAACCTACTTTTCCTGCAGAGGAATATCAAAGAACTTGATCCCTTCCTCGATAACATTATCTATTAGTTCTTGGGTTATCCCAACGTTCTTCAGATATAGAAATCCCACTTCGAGTAATGCATGGCGCAGTTGATCCAGAAACTCGGGTTTAGTTTCTGGGGATCTGGCGAGAGAGAGGTCGAGTATTGGGATATTGGTGAAGGACATTATGTATGGTAGTGGTATTTCTATGTACAGTGCCAGGTATTGAAAATTGTATTATAGAAAAGGAAACTTTTATATCATGAGATTGATATGGAAATTGTAATTCATGGAATCACGAATTTGCTAGTAACATGATGTGATGTTACTTCAAGTAATGCTTAGTGAACAAATCCATGAACCCTAGATGGGAAGTGGGGTGCGGGGTGATTTCGTTATCTAGCGCGATCCGCATAAAATGACCCTTAATGATAAGTCAGAAGATATGTATCCGCTGAAGGGTCTCCTCACAAAGGAAAAAAAATCATGAAGCACATCGATAAGTAATATTAACATTTTATTCCAAGTCAGGGAAAAACTCGTCAAAGTAAGCTCGCCAAAGTCTGCAAGGTATGAATACTTTTAAGCTCTGTACAGCCATATACAAAGCTCCCTAACGCTCAAGGTTTTATAAACCGCCCTCGCTATGCCAACTTAAAGTACAGAAACCATTAAAATTCATTATACCATCTTTTCCAAAGGTTTACTAGAAAACAATCCTGCCACTTGATAGAACATCTCCTCTAAGGGTGGTAATGCAAATGCTGGCCCAATATCAAATACACCTGAAAGTGCTTGTTGAGTCACAACAGGTGTATCATCATCTTCCTCAATGACTGCAGGCGATAAAGGTTCAGCTTCTTCCGGCTCATCCTCGACATCCTCAATCATTTGTAGCAGATCACCAGTTGACTCATCTGCAATCGCATCTAATTGAAGCTCAGTAGTTGATTGGGCCAATGCGGTTATTGGTTGAGTGCCCTTCTTCATCACATTTCGGACTTCAGCAGCTCCATTAAGGACCAAGAATCCTTCCGAATCCTCGGTGGGTATAATAGCCGAGACCGCAGTCTCGAAGCACTCGGTCAACAGTGGCACTTGACTTTCCTGGCCAAAAACGGCGAACCCAGAATACGTTGGCGGGAAAGTTTGCTCTCTAAGCTCCTCTGCTGATGGAGGCGTGAGTCTCATTGGAATAGCGACTGCGAACGTGCGACTCTTTCGATTGATGGCTAAATGCATCATCTCGATTTTCTGTATGATATGCATGCGCGTGATAGATTTGTATAGCTTTAAGCTATACCTCAATTGATCCGAAACCAAATCATGTACACGGATCGAATCGGACAGGGTTATGAGATCTCTGCCCAAGATCTCCATGGCCACGATGCTACCTTCAAATAGGCCGTGCTGTGAAGCTGTGATGGAGCCTTGTTCGGGATCGATCATGTGAACTGTTCCGTTTTTACCGAATGCTGCAGCTAGAATTGAGCCATCATCCGCGAACGCTATAGCACCATTGTATGGCGTGCTACGCAAGTAGTCATCGGTCAGCTCAGACTTTTCAAGTTGAATTTCATGCTGGCAGTGCCAATTTTTGAGAGCGTTGCCCTTTCCATCCTTGACTACGATGCCATCTCTTTTTCGAGTTTTTGGAACCCATGTTCGCACCACACTGTCTTCTCCTATCGTAGAAAATCTCAAGGAGCTAGGATCTGCGGCCAGACCCAGGATTTGACCGGCTCCAGGTGCGGCATCACTTGCCATGTGTGGAGTATTGATTCGCGATACCAATTCCCATGTCTGCTCTGCTTCTTTCCACTGCCAGAACTTCAGACAGATTTCGCGCCTCAGTTTCAGTTCAGCAAATGGGTTTGTAGCCTGGTGAGTTACGAAATCGAGGTCGGCGTGAGATGGCGTCCACTCATCAACAGTAGCTAACCAAAGGCCATCGTGAGATTTCTGAATATGAGTGACTCTGGGTTCCGACACTGGAAGTGCGTTTGGTGTCTCGTTAATACTGGTGACATTTGTCCTTGCAAGAGCTTGTTTTGATACATTGTGCCCAGCACTGAGGTCATAGGTCTGTAAAAATGAACAATTTCTAACAGGAGCTTCGTAAAATGGCACTTCTGGAGTCTGTCCAACACCAAGGAACAGATGAGAAGGGTTTACAGAACTGATAACAGCAGGTGTCCGCTGGACAACATGAAATTTATAGAAATGGGATTTTGCTCTCTGCACTTCATCTGCTCGAGGTTCGGCGTATTGGGTGACGCTGGATTGAATGCCAGCAAAATTTGCCGTCGGTTCCAATTCGGCTGTAGACAACACCATCGCAGAATTGTCGGCAAGCTGGATCCCGTACGAGGATCCAGAAGGAGATACGACCACATTCAGAATAGTAGATGTCATGTGAGGCAAGAACTGCGTCTTTCCGGTATCTAATTGCCAAAGCACGAGGACTGTTTCGCTACCTCCTGATATGATGTAATTTCCTATTATCGGGTCAGCTCAGGTGTTGCTAAAGAGTAAAATGCGAAAAATATACATACCATCCAGAGACCACTTGACAGTCTGGACACCCCTTCTGTGCCAATGTAATCTTGTTGGTACAAGATTGATCATTGATGCATAGTTTTTGTTTTCTGATTGTATGAGATTGCCTAGCAAATCACGATGTATGAAGATGAATCCTTTCGCATCACCAACCACTACATCAACAATTGGTATCTTTTTTGATATGTTTCTGTCATCGGTGCCTGTTCTAGGATATACTCGTGCATCCAAAGACATTATAGGAGCAGTCGAATCAAACATACGGAATACGTACTTGATCTTGTCAGTAGTATCAAAATCCAAGTTCCGAACATAACCAAGTAAGATGCTCTTTCCAGAAGCCGCTAGCAGTACAGAGCCTCCATTTGCAGTTTTTAAATAGTTGATTGGGTTTGTTGAAGTATAAATGGTTCTTGCGACTGTTTGTATTGGCGAACCAGGCTGAGTCAATTCATTCGCGGTAATTCGCCAGCCGCCGTCCTTCTTGGGTTCGGTTGTGAATACTACATCTCTTCGTCGCCCAGCGGATACCATAGAAGCGACAGTCATATGTATGCACCCGGTAGACGAAATCTTCCAGGATTGATCGTTGCCAGTTCCCGAAGTCCAGTCCAGGCGGTATATGGCTCCATCAGACAGGGCTGCCCAAACGATATTAGAATCAGTCGGCGAGAGCTCGTATGCGACAATATGAGCGAAAGGATGTTTCGAGTGGTCGAATTTTATCGTTCGGGTGAGGAGAGAATCGGAGGTTGAGTAGATGAGGAGGCTCATTCGGGTTGCTAAGATCATAGACCTTGGTTTTAGTTAGCAATTGAGCTTGTCGCGAAGAGAAATCGATGACATACTTCTCGTCTTCTGTAAAAATAGGATCGGCATCGATCATACGCCCACCAACAGGTTCTGAAATATTCCAGCTTTGATCCTTCACTGGCTTGGGGGCCTGTGGAATTTTCTTTTCCCAAATTTCCTTCTTCGGCTTCATTCCTCGTTTTGCCTGCGAATCCGTAGATTGTAATGGCACATCCTCGAATAGATCCTCAAAGTCGATAATCTCTGTTGATTCTAATTCATCTTTGACATGCGCGCCATTGACCTGGGCCAATTCTTTTCCCTTTCCTAGCGCTTCAAAAATGTCAAACCCGCCATTGCTCTGAACAAACTTGGTAGCAGTATCTGCAGATTCTGAGGTAGGTTTAGACCTCTTTGGAATATCTGCTACCTCTGTTTGAACTCTTTTGCGCTTCAATATGGAAGCCATTGTGCTGTCAAAAGTTCTTGAAAGTTGAAAGAGTTCAAGGTTCGTATTGGCAAATATGAGGCAGAAGCTCTGAACGTTTTTTATTTTTTATTTGATAACCGAAGATCTACCGATAGTTGTTCCGGCGATAAAGAAAAAAGTTCTTGGTATCAACTCACGCGCAGAACTTCAATTTATATCCTAGAAACCACAACATCATCGCAGATATTCGCATCTACACCCATACACATCAAAATGATTATTCCAGTTCGTTGTTTCTCTTGCGGAAAGGTAAACTACATCAAGCATTTGCGCGAGAGTCGTGCGCTAACCGGTAGAACAGGTTACCGGAGACATCTGGGAGCGATATGTCAAGCTCATTGACGAGGGAGTCAACGACGGGTTAGAGAACTACATTGCACACTGTTCTTATTGCTCCACAATACTAATATATTGTTATAGTGATGCTATGGATGAGCTCACTTTAAAGAGATATTGCTGCCGTCGCATGATCATGACCCATGTCGACCTCATCGAGAAACTTCTTAGGTACGGAATATCACTCCCATTATTGTGATAGACGAATAAAGAAGCAGAGAGCTGCATTTATATATCAGATAAACAATTGCTTCCTCATTTACTGACCGATCCGTTAGATACAATCCTGCGGAGAGAGATGCGAAAAAGGCCGCTTTGAACGGTTAATAAGTCAAATCAGCCATATTACCTTTTACTCGTACACACCTCGATTCGGATGATCTCAATTGCTCAATCTGCTGAATCGGAAGAAGCGCAATGTGCGATTAGACGATACCATAGCAAACAGGGAGGCAGATGGTATAGGCGTTGATTGGAGATCATAATCCAAATGCTACAGATTTTGGCGTGGGCGTTCCAGGGCTACACCCAACGGTGATTGGTGTGTAGTAAACATTTGCGAGCGGTGTTGAATTTTTACACGGAGGAGTGGGGAGATAACATTTGCGGCTCATTATCGAATTTTCACAATCAAGGATTATTTCCAACAGAACCATACCATACTTTCGTACATGCATTGTTGTTTGTTTTTGGAACACTATCAGACTTTCACCAAGCGCCCAAATAACACTTGATAATTGCTGGTAGAAGTTGTCCCAAGGAACTGGTTCTCTATCATGCACGTACAACGCATTGGACTTGGGCTGTATTGATGTGGAGTGCACTTAAATCTGACAAGCCACTAACGAGAAATTTCTAGCATTCACCGACGGCAGGAGCTTACTCTACCATCCAGGACTTTGCTGGTTTGTAAGAGCGATAGTCAATGAGTGGTCTCTTATAACCTCATGCAATGCAGAGAATGGGAAAAGCTGGCGTGTCTATAAGGCTAGAAGCGGTGGAGGCATGTTGGTGCAAACTTGCATCAAACTTCGACGCGTATTGCTTGATTTTGACAAGTCGTCAAAATTACGAGAAACTCGTCGAATCATAATGGATTTGGGGATTTTGCATCGATCGATCTAAGGCCTTGCAGAGAGGAAACTGTCGACAGAGGTACCTGTGGAGAGTGTTAACAAGGACTAGGATAATGTCATTATCATCGGAATGGACCACCAGATAGAGAACATCATTCCGTGTAGCTAGTCCACGATATCCGTTCCGTCCATACTGGCTCGAGACTGGTAAATTTTGTTTGAGCGATGATGACCGGCCGACCCATCTAACTAACTTGAATGACATTCCCGTGGTTTCGGATATGCTGATGCTTATTACTTTGTCCCGAAGTGCTCAAATATTGGCAGTGATGTTTGCAATGAACCTACTCTGGGTATAATTGAAGCTATTATTGCTGTCATGATAGATCCAGCCGTTTGGTTCGCGATTTGCAACTGTTGGATTGATTGTCAGTGTTTGTCTGTTCCTTGACAATAGACGTTGTTCCCTGTCCCTTCATCCTTCCATGGTGACTTTACGAGTTTCGAGACATGGAACATCATGAGATACTTTATTCCCGTCCAAATGTTACTTTGTATATGAATCAGGAAACGGTTCTCCGGTTTATAGAATGTGTGATAACATGAGATTAGTTGCCGGTATTGTACATATGCTGCTGTGATTTCTCATGTTTCGAATTGAGATTACCCACCTTCCGTTATAATCAGGATAAATGGAGTCAACACTAGACATGTCAGTTGAGCACTAAGTTGTATATCTCATGTAGATACAAATATACTCGGCCTACTTCAATTCAAGACAATGGAAGCAGTCAAAACTACCCAGGTATGTAGTATATCTGGAAAATAAACTTGTAAGCGCCCGTCATGCTTGTAGTCTGCATATATGCAAGCGGGGAGGATCAAAAGACATGGATTGACATATATGATTGGTTAAAATTTGATTTCTTCTTGCATCGCGAAAGCCATAATGGATGGTACCTACCTAGGTAGTCCTTTTCTGAACGGTGTTATCAGCCTATTATCTGGACTCTTATGTTCATTTCTTGTCCCGCTTCAACATTGCAGATTTTGTACTCATCGCGACAAGGGACCAAAGAGTGTGTTTGTTTTGGCACTGGTACATCTATCGTATATTGTGTGATTTATCTATTCGCGACAACAACAATAGGAACAATAATGACTGTCCATGGAATATTCTTCATGCGAGGAAAGAGAAAATATAATTAAAACGAGAGGGATCGGTTCGTTCTCTTATCTGTACGTACCTATTGCCAGGTGCTTTGTAGACATCGTAATCCTCACATCCTCCCATCCTAAACATCCTCGCTCCATCTTTCCCCACAAGGAAAATCAACCCCCGCCGATGCCAGGTCCACGCGCGAAAGTCATAATAAAGTACCACTTTATATCGAAATCCTCCCCGAGGACGTGACTTTGCGGCACAGCGCTTTCCTAAGCCTGTTCATCAACGAGTAATTCTCCAAAATCTTACCCATCTTTTGCATCTGAGCGTGTAAGGGTTGTTATTGATTTTGAATATTGAATATTTTTGGCTACACGCATCCACCCATTCTACTAAACTCTTTACGATCCAAGTATATTTCCTTGTGGTGCCAACACTTCTGTTAAACTCAGTTCCAAAGCCCTGAGCTTGGAACTCTTGATCCGCGCCAGACTTTCCTCCATTCAGCCTCAGCGTTCTCTGATCCACTCCAACGTCCGAAGCTGTGAGTGGTAACCCCTCCCAGAACCTGGCGTTGTAAGCATTACTATTTCTTCTTTATACTTGAGCATCGAGGTCCCACCTAGACAATCTTTCATGAAGTGTGCGAGCTTCTTATCTTTTTATTGGGGCCTCAAAATATCAGGAGAATGGCAGTAGAAAGTCCATTGCTTGCCTCACCTGTCAACGTCATGTCAGCCATCTCTCCCTATACAGACTTCTCTCTTTCACCATGTTCTCCTTCAATTCAAAGATCTCCATATTACCAGTCGCTGTATGTTGCACCAGTTCAAAAACTGACCATGCTAATGATATCATATAGGCCCGCGCGAAATTACTCAGGCTCCAATCTCCAACCAACTCCTTTCGAGGACGGCCTCTCTCCTGCCAGCGCGCACCTACTCAGCCCAATGAGTGATATGGTGGGGCCTTCGCCAGTGACCTCGAATGGCACTACAACCACAGATATTGAGGATGATGAAGTGGCAGATGAAACGATGAACCATGAGGATATACCCAGAGCCGATTCGCAACTTACTGTTGGTACACCACCACGGTTGGAAACATTGTTGCTGATACTATAAACAGTTGAAAAGGCTCAGCACAAATCTACCAGAAGAATTTCGTGCTTCCATCGAAGATGAGTCTGTCTCGGTCATCCACGCCCCCGAGGGCTACGCAAAATTTGTGAGCAATAGAGCTGCATGGTAAAGAATTAAGAGCTAATGCATAACAGCCGTTCAGTGATGCGACTCCAGTACAATCGGCAAAAGCACTTTTGGATCGTTCAACACCAACTCCATACCAGCAGTCCAGAAGTTCAAGAAGTAGTCCAAGAAGTAGCCCTCGCACCAGTCCTAAGTTTAATCAAAGGACAAGCCCGAAGACCAGTCCGAAAACGAGTTCAAGTGGGAGTCCCAGTAATAGCCCAGGAATGAGTCCAGAAATTCTCCAGGTTGCTGATCATGCGGATAAAGTAAGCCCCCTTACATTATACGTCTTTGCTAAGCTAACAACAACATAGTCTATCGAGCCAGGTCCAGTTTCACCTCCGCCGATCTCTACAGACATAAAGCCGATGAGATTCGGTTTGGAGAATCAAACACCTCGAGCGCAAACTCGTCAAGAAGTTGAGTCGTTTTCGGAAGAGAGACGACCATCTCGGCCGAGTAGTCTTGAAGGTATAACCGAAGAAGAAGATACAAAGATCCCTTACTCACTAGATGTAGGGATTCCCGAGGAACTTCCTAAGGACTTTTCGGAAGACGATTTCGATGCTCGTACAGTTCATAATGCGGACGAGGAAGTATCAGCCTTGAAGACGGCGCTTAATGAATGTTGGACACTCTGCAATACTTTGGCTAGTCTTAGCTCTATTCACCGTGAAAGAATATTTAGCTTTTCTGGATCCGGGGATGCTCATGAAAAAGCTTGGAAATGTTGTTGGAAGCTCTGCAAGAAACTATACGATAGCCGCGACGAAGATCACGAGTTTCATGTTAGGCCAACGCTCGATCTGTGTAGGGATTTTTGCCAATCTCTATTTGACGTGCGGCAAAAGAAAGACGAGGTAGCCGACTCAGTATTGAGGGTCAGTTTCGAATTGAACAACCACTTATATAATACACACGATCGCAATTTACCAGAAGCTTTTCGAGAAAGAACTCTGGACTTTTACATAACGCTATGCCATCGTCTCATGAAACAAAGAAGTGAACTTGCCGAAGAGACAGATGCTCTTCTCCGAGCTTGTTGGAGTCTGGCTGAAATGCTTTTCAGTCTTCGACAAAACAGAAGAGAAGGAAAAATGGCAGATGAAGAGCTTCTTGGGTCTGCTGTTCAGGCTTGTTGGGAATTATGTGATCTTTTCCGAGAAGGTTGGACACAAGTTCGTCCTGAGAGGGGTACACCCCGCCCATCTCAAACGACTTTCAGAACATCATCCGATCAGATGTCTCGCTCTTCACATACCAAGTCTAGTAGTCTAGCTTCATTATCAGAAAGTCCTGAACATCATACACCTACAAGATATGTTATTCTACCCGAAACTCCAACAACCGATTTTGAAGATACTCCCATCACACCGGAGGAGAATTCGCCGAACATTCCAAATATTATGGTTCTAGGTTCAGAAAGACCGCCGCGATGGTCATCTGCCGCATCTTCACTTTCAGGATATTCTCAAGAAAGTGGTGCTAGCACCGTAACCAACGGAAACCAACCGGAGGATCTCAATTTGACACGACTCAAGATGCTTATCTTGAAAGCTTCAATGAATGTGGGATATTCAAGAACTGCGATCTCATCCAAAGGTTCACCCTTGACACTTCAAAATTTTGTTAAGGCACTGCCGACTGGTTCCTTTGGTCCATCGCCAGCGCAGACGAATCTACTTTCATCATATCGAAACCTAGTACTGAGCGACCCTACCTTCAGAAATCCAAGCTCATTACCTCCGCCAGGAAAGAAAGTCTCGGCTACTGATCTCGCTAAGAGTGTTACTTGGATGATGAGGACTGGGCAATACACATTTTTGAAAGATTTATTCAGGATGGTGTTTGGCTTCCGTGTTGATGAAGTTGATCCACGAAAAAGCGTCAGCATTTCGGTATGAAAAGGATGATTATTTCAGGAACATCGATGGGTCTATCTCCGCTCGCTATATACCATCAATTGGACCGCGATGAGATTCTGCCATTTCGCTGCGAGCTTCATTATGGCTCTAGCGTATATGCTATATTTCTGTTTTCACGAACTACAAGACTGTCTAAAGGGAGCCAAGCAACACAATTCTTCTGAATGTGATATTAAAGAAGACAACAATGCCTCAATTGGGTAACTTCACTCATACGGATCATACTATCTCTGTCGATGCCAATGTTTCCGGAATATTGCAGGACGGTTTGCACTGGAACGTTGGATGCAGCTAGAAATTGCTCTAACATCCCTTTACTCATGCCTCCATCTTTCAATCAGTACAATGGCATAACTTGTACGAAAGCGAGAACCAGAACGAGAACGAAATCAACGACGCAAGGGGGGTTTGGGAGGCTGTTTTATATTTTGCGTTTTTTGTTTTTTTGATACCCTTGCTGTAAGGCGTTGCGGCGCGAGAAGGAAATGTTTTCTCTTCACCCTGTGGATATTATATATGATTGTGGATTCTAACATACTTCTACATACTTCAAAATTTACACTATATTTATTTATTAGATTCCGTAGAATCCATTCTCATGAGTTCCTTGCTTCAATCTCTACGCGTTCATATAAAGTGCATTGCTATTTCCCGCTACTCTCAATCACAAATATCATAAATCACAATAAAGCCTCAAAAACAAAACTTTCCAGTATCTCCGATGATAAAACCCGGTGGTCACCTAATTATAGAAACAATGCAATGCATGCGACGTTCACAGATAGGCGAGGTATCAATCACATCACGTTACATGATGAACCAATGAGGAACGAGTAGCTCGGATCTATTTTTTGTTATGGCTTGAAATAGAAAAGACATGGGAACTAGTGGGGTTGAAGATGGGATTATTGCGCGAAGTCAATGGTCATCGGCGCTTACTTGCTTGCTCGTAGAATCAATGGATGGGTGGGTATGCTAGGTATCGGTATATGGGGGTTATCGGCGCGCGGCTATTGTTGTATGTATGTATGTATGTATGTATGTATATGATGGTATTGTGTTGGACTATGCTGGAGTCTGGACTGGGCTAAACTATTTGTTATTTTTTATGTTTTGGTTGGTATGGAAAGTTGGATTTGCTATTTCATTTCGTACAAGGTATATATATGTATTAACTTTGTATACGGGGATGAAGAGAAATTGGCCTCGCTCCTCCTGAGGTTATGTCTTGTGTTGACATTTTGGTGGTGGGTTTAAGTATCGCTGGGTACGTAGGTAGATGTAGATATTTTCAATTAAATTGTTGGGAGGCTTATATGTTATAGTTACAGGGCGAGATAGGTTAGAATAGGTTATTATTATTATTGTGTGATAATTCTTGGGTGCTAATATGATTTGGGAGTGAGTGTAGTAGAAAGATAGTATATTTGATATCGCTCGATATTGGGCTTGTACCTTCTACGTGGTTCATGTGGAAGAGCTGTATCCTCAATCTCATTTAGCTGTCCTCGGAGGGGGCCCCCTTTTTCTTTTCAACGCCCGGTGTGGAGTATTCTGAGTATTCTTCTAACCAATTTTTACCCCGTGCCGAAACATCAGTAGATGAATGTAGGTAAGTCTTCTGATTCTGTATTAAAGAAAGTTCTTGGGCAATTGCTGTATAGAATTGAGGCATGACTTGTCCCGTGTTGTCGGACACAATGATACGAAAAGGGGTGATAATGATTTAGGGCAGTTGAATTTCATGCACTAGTTATTTGTGGCGGTGATGCTTTATCATGATGCTTTCGTTCCTTGTATACCATAGACGATTCAACAGTAATAAAGTGTGATACCAGGGGCGGGAAGGTTATGCTGAAAACAACCTCTGAATTCTGCTAGGTCATCTGAGTGAAGGTGGACATTTTGGTTTGTGGTAGGAATTTGCGCGTTTCTTGTGGCAGATTGATGCATCGTCGGGTGGATGGCTACTTTCGTAGGAAATGCCTCAGAGCCTTGAGTAGATGTTGTGGCCACCAGGTTACGCGTGAGATAGTCGGCTTTTAGTGTGCTGAATGTGAGGAGTCGGGATATCGACTCGGTCTCATCGATAAATAACCTCTACATCCCCCTTTGGAAATTTGCGCAGTCGCTCCATGATTTTTGCCTCTCCAATGTTTAGTACCGTAGTTATTTGGTCAAAACAATGGCAACCATCCGTATACTTCCGCAGCGCATCATCTCTTCTATCCGTATGTATTGCTTGTCTAGAGGCAATCGATGATAAATACATGGAAGACACTGCATACCTATGTACGCGATAGATGAGGCCTTTTATGACACCGAATTGGATGAAACGGCGAACATCGATATAATTGAGGACGTTGAGGCCTTGATCCATGTGTAGTTTGAGCCATTCCTTGAGCGTTCTTGAGGTACAAAGAGTGGTAAAGAGTCGACAGAGTAGAAAATTTGTGAGGCGAGGACCATTGATGTAGACGTAATTTGCGCACTCATCTTGCATACCATCTTTATCAGCTATAAAATCATTCATTTCAGATGTAGGCGCGTAAATGTTGCTAAAGAGAAACATATCGAGCATAAGAATAGAATCATAGTAGAGAAGATGCTGTAAGGCTATTTTGGTGAGATCCATAGCAACATTTGCGTCGTGAGCGATTCTTCGGACGTCTTTGATGCCGTCAATGTGCTTGATTACTTTCCTCATGGTGAGATCCCAGGTATCGTCGACGATTTCGGCAAATTTGATCTTCGAGATTGGGACGTGCCATGCTTTTATAGGGGGTGGATGTCTGTGGATGGGAAAAAGCTTCATGTTAATAGTGTTTGCATCATCTACATGCATTGTTAGTTCACAGGCCTCAAAAATATACGTGGCTCGCAGAATGCATACCGACGGGAATCATGCACTCATTGTAATTATTCAAATCCTCCTTAATGATCTCCAACAACGCAGCTATCGACCTTCGGTCTTGGCATGAAAACGTACCCTCCTGACTCAAATACTCATTCTGAATTTCCATTTCCGTAAATGTTGATGCCAAACGTTTAACCACAGCTTCGTAAGGAATCTTATCCACCTCGACTCTCGTCACAATGCAAAAATTGAACATAAATTCATTGCGTTCATACTTTTCATTTTTGATACAAACCGGATGGCCTAAAATGCGATGTTTGTTCTCGGGATCACATACTGTAACATGTCGATTGCAAAATGCTTGACGGGGAATGATATATTCGGCCAGCTTTTCAAAGTCAAACAGACGTGGTTTATCTACATCGGGTTCTGGGACAATACATCCTGGAGGACTTTGATGAACGACCTTGGTACCTGGTAAAGATGTTAGTGAATGTATGTATTGAAGGTAAATACGGGTATGCATGTACCTTTCTGGGGAAGGAAACGAGCAAAGAATATTCCTTCAATCATGATGAGTTCTAGTGAGTATCGCTAGGGAGAACCAATTGGTATCTCTCAATGTGAAGTCTTCCCTCGTGGTCTAGATTTCGTCCTAAAGATGGAATATCGTTCAAGTGACGTTAAGGTTAAGTCATTTGAACCAATTGGGCAATCTCCGCCACATGTCTCGTGACTGCCTCAATATATCCGTGTGTGATTAGTCATCTTCGAACCCCAATATCATTATCTCATCAAGTCTCTATTGCTGTGCTTACTCCTACTCATAAGCATCTCCATCTATTTGTTGTGAGTCTAATTTAATATCACTTTGGACAGCTTTAGTGAACTATGTGAGTATCATTCCCAAGTGCTTCAATTATTGACAGGTAGAAGTAGTAGACGAGCCTGCGAACCTGATTTCCCAGAGATAAGGGACTTTCCTCAAGCTTGTTAGTGTTCTGTAGGGATTCACATGTTTCAGAGGCTTTGATTAGCGAAACACGCTGTTTCCCCAAATTTTGGAATCTAAGTCTCTTTTTAATGCCATAATTTGTATCTTTATTGTTTATGGTTAATTTCTGATGTTCTTTTAATTTTTGGTATTGAGTATTGAGGTGGGCAAATTCTTATCTGTTACTTCGCTTACGTAGAGAGAAACTTTGCTGCACCAGAGATTTCGGTGAACCACAGGCCAATTGAAAGATCTGGATTCTCGGTCAGATATTCGATTAAAGTACGGAGTAGGTACTAGGGGAACAGTAAGGTTTAACTGAAAATGGATTAAACGACCCACACTTTGTCAGAAAACAGAAGCATTTCAGCAAATCTTTTCGTCCTTCCGTTCTTTTCCTCTCTCATTCACTCTTTCAATCGTTGCTAGGGAATTCTATCAAAGATCTTTCTTCTCATACAAATCTCATCTAATCATTAAAGCTTTGGTCAAGATGCGGGTCTGATTTTGTGAGACTGTACAAAAGTGCAGCAGTACTTACATACAGCTCACTTTCATTCGGAATTTGATAAAAGCAACAAGTTCTCCACTTTTTGATTTGTGGTTTTGGCTTGTCAGGATCTTTTGAGAATCGCTGTTCTCTAACCCTTTCGTCGCGTATAAAAGGGGCTCTGAGATAAGCAGAGCTTTTTGACGGTGACACGAGAGAACTCCATCTGGGAGAGTGAAAAGAACTTAAGTTATTGCGTTCTCTTACCTCGATCAGACACCATTACTTCTGTACCCCTTGAAGCTGATCTGAAAATATAACAAGGTTATATTCATCGTTTTCTCCTAAACTCTCATTGTCTGCAAACGGAGCTGTATCCAGCAAGTTGTGTGTTGGAAAATTTGACTATCGTGGTCACTTGCTACACTCAACATGCCCTCTAATGAGTCACTAGATGGCCTGGCCACCAACGACAATAAGCCTATTCACTGTCAGTTTATTACTCAACCATTTTCAAATGTTTCATGACTTGAATTATTGCTAACACGATACCACTGCTATAGCTTTAGATTTCCCACAACTTTATAAACGCCCATCATTCTTGGAACTTTTGCAAGTATTAGAATTACTAAAACTTCCACCGCCTTCTTGGAATTCAAAATCTAGGAGGTCCCAAGAATCTGACGATGCTCAAGGCATATCTCGTTATCTGACCAAAATCATTGGAAGCGAACTTGATTGGTTGTCCATAGGAGTATCTGAAGAGGAATGGGAACAGCAATGTGAAACTATCCATGAGCTTGCTAGCAAGAGACTGGCGGAACGTTGTGGACGCTCAGGTAAGATATCTAATTTCTTGATTGCTTGAACTGAGGAATCACACTACAATCAAGAAATCATCTGACTGAATGCAGCAATGCCAGAGATGATCCGTACCTGGATCATTCCAACATCTGGAGATTCAGAAGATCTCACTATTGAGCTGTGTGAGCCTCCACTCACTGGTGATAGTTTGGGCCTCAAGACATGGGGTACTTCCTTCGTGATGGCCAAGAAGCTGGAGGAGCTAGGAAACCTCTATTTTAGGGGTACCCTTTCCAACAGTGATCTGACTGGGCAAGAGGTTACAACTTCACAAAATGGTCAAACTGTGGAAAGTGGGTCAACAGTAGAGATACAGTTGACCATGGGGTGCGACGAAACATCGAACTGCACCACGGGAATGAATGTTAACGCCGTGATAGTAGGAGACACTATGGTGGCCAGTGAGTCGAGCATGGAAGGGGGCGTGATGCATCAAGGAGATTTCTCGAGACAGGATGTCTGCAATGAAGGGAAAATCCTAGAGCTTGGTGCCGGTACTGGACTTCTTGGATTGACAGCAACTATGCTCTGGAACAAGACCACCGTCTTGACTGATCTCCCTGACATTGTTCCAAACCTGGATGTTAATCTCAAGAAAAATGGTTTCGGCCATACTTCTGGAGATAAAGCCAGTGCAGAAATCCTGGATTGGAGTGATGCAGAACACTCTGTGGTGTTTAGCCAAAACCCAAATGATAAGTTTGAGGTATGACAAGTATTCTTTGCATATTTTCCCTTTCTGTGATTCAAATATCTAATTACATCCATAGATAATTCTTGTTGCCGATCCCTTTTACGATTCTCACCACCCTCCTCTTCTTGCTGGAGTTATCCCGAAGTTCCTCAAGAATAGTGAAGAAAGTCGTGTGTTGGTATCAGTGCCGCTAAGAGACAATGCTACAAAGGCGATGAAGGATAACTTTGAGGAGCTGATGTCCATTCAAGGATACCAATTAGTGGCTAGTGGTAAAGAACGCTGCTTCGATGATTGGGAGGATTCAGAACGGGATGACGATGATGATGGCGTGCATTGTTGGTGGGGCATCTGGAAGCACGATGTAGAAGCATCTACTCCTATATGTCTATGATTTTATATCTATCGAACTGTTAATGTCCTGGAATTCTTCGTAAATCAGATGAATTGTGAATCTTATAGTAGCAAAGCAAAAGTTATGTGATTGGGATGATGATGGTAAAATCATGCACAATCAATGTGCTTTGTAAATTGATTCAAAATTTGCTGCATCCCGCTTCCCCTCCCCCTCAAATTCTTGTTCTTGATATTCAGATACGCGTTCTTCATTCAAAGATGATTTGTGTTCCCATTTTTAGCAACTTCCCTATCACTATCCACTGATATATAGCCCCGTGATTTCACTTACTATACTATGATGGAAGCATTCAGGGCATCTGTTCTTGTCCTTTGCTTGATAGATGATGGATTATGGAATTGTTTTTGTATTGTCAGTTCAAAAATGAGTATAAGGACGTACGGCATTATACAGAAAGAGCAAAAGTTTAGTTCAACGCCCACGGATCATGAAACTGCCAATGTACCCAAGCTAACCACTATCGAAGCCTCCATTTTTACCAGTATCATCTATCTATCACCTCTGAGATTGGAAGGCTCAGAATAAGAATTCATCCGAACTAGGTGTAGGTGAATTGAAATTTTAGATCATCTACTGGTTCTCAATTTTGTAGGATAATTCACTTCTGTTATATTTAAGCATAAGAGACATTCCATGGAAGACTTTTTCTTTACTCTCCATCCTATTATCCATCAACTCCCCAAACTGCAACTTCCTTTCTATCTCTTGGGTATATTCCCATAAGCTGGGAAGGTCTACTTCTTGTGGCTTCAGAACTCTTGCGAAATACCTTCTATATTGACTCCCGTTATTAGACGGCGAGTATCCTACTTTGATCTCTTATATCATACATTTCCTGCATTTCTTTTAGATATCATCATCTATTATCTTGACACGCTCATCCCAACCAATCATTCTAGATCAAACCCCCTATCAACGCATCAAGAAATCTGGTATTTCTGATCTGGGGTCTTCTATGATACCCTCTCTTCTTTCCTGAATTCACACAACTACAACTTTCATCTGTCCTTTCGAAAAGCTTCTAAGCTTTGCGGCAAAG
Organism: Botrytis hyacinthi; assembly: GCA_004786245.1. Taxonomy (NCBI): domain Eukaryota; kingdom Fungi; phylum Ascomycota; class Leotiomycetes; order Helotiales; family Sclerotiniaceae; genus Botrytis; species Botrytis hyacinthi. Next base: position 21,907 of record PQXK01000068.1, on the reverse strand, counting down.
ATATCGAAGGAAGCCTCGATCGCTATTGCCCTAATCGACATCTCAAAGTGTTTTACGCCCCCGACTTCGGTCTCGCAGAGTCCGGAAATCATTACATCCAAAATTTTACAATCACTATTACATTCAACGATATTGGAATCATCACTTATATTTTCTCAGTTTTTTAGCATTCAATATTTGAATAATCCACGCAAACTGGTTTTCGGTTACAGCTATTGCTGTGAATGTCCCGCGAATACCACTTCTTTTATCAATCTTCTCATATTTAAACTCCTCCAAATCGAATGTTCGAAAAGTTTTCTCTTTCATCCTTACAAACAATATCATCACATACAATACGCCTCTTCGATCCCTAACATTATCTTCGGAAACTTGAGACCAAATTCACTTTTTCAAGCATTCTTCAAAATATTTTTGACAAGGACCTAGTACCAAGCCACAAACTTCCTCGGTACAAGACTTCTGGCTTGAAGGGCCATATAGAAGATCCAGAGGTGGACAAGAGGAAATATATCGCATACAGGCCTGGCTTTCACTGAGCTCCCGTCAACTTATAATATTATCATCATTACTCTCTTTTATCTCGGGAGGATTCACAAGATCGTGAGCAGCAACGACAATAAACAGATACTCATAATCTGATCCTACAAAATAGATCAAAGCAGTGGTGAGTCGACAAAAGATGTCATTCTCAGAAGGGAAAAAGAGATATTAGAATATTTGTTGCCTGTTTACATTTGTCCAGTATATGCGCTAACTTACTTGAACAGCCTTTTACCATTCAGCAAGGTTGAAGCGGACACGTCTACATCTCACGATTTGAAACTTGATCTTTGGATTTAAGCATTACCAGTTGTCAATTGGCAAGATGGTAGGTGTGAAAACATGGACTGATGATGGGATTTGGTTTGTTCTCCTGGCATCCAAAATCCCCTCACCCTGTTCCGCCCAAAAAAGTAAACCAGGCAGGTTCTTCACGGATGAAGCAATTGGACTTCTCTGCAAGAAGAATGTTAAGGACCTGCGTCATACACCAAATGCGGCGAGCGTTAGATATGCTCGTACTCAGAAACCGGAGTAAGTCCCTATCAATTCACTTTCACGTGTATCGTCCTCTAATTTCTCAGGGTACAACCCTCTCCAGAAATTCTAGAAATCATTGAGCAACTACGCAGTTCAGTTTCTCAAGCTCAAGATAGCGCACATGGGAACACGCTGGAGAATCTGCGGGGCGGCACTATGGCTGCCCAAAGACGAAGTTCCCCAGGGAGCTCTAGTAATACCAGTTCGAACACGATGTCACCAATGCTAATGGGGAGTCCCCTCACTCAGTCTCAACCTAGAAGAATCGGAAATTGGAATAAGAGTGAAGCTGGTCAATTTGCTCCCAACAGATCTCGCACCATGAGCATGAGTACAAATGGGCCATTCACTAAATCACATGAACGAGGGTATGACAATACGTATGTACTCTCTTACTAAACCAGTTAACAAATTAACCAACTTTACCACAGTTTTCCGCTAGCTAATACCAACCAACAACAACAACAACAACATGGAGGTGGTTCACTGGGCAGTCGCATTCGCCAACAACAACCTAGACAGGTACACTCCGCAACGACTAGATCGAATCCACTGTGGTATTCTGGTGTCGAAGTTTCATCTTCGATGAGACAAACAATGGGCAACAGTCAGGGAACGAATGCTTACATGCATAATGGCGGTGACATTCCAGAGTATTCGCAGCACATACCATCGGGTACTATGTATCAATTTTATGGCAATCAAATGCGCCCAGACACACACCAAATTCAGTCTTACGGTCATGCAACGCCGATAGATTCGCCATATGCAACAAACTACGGGAAATATACACAAGGCTTACCAGACCTGGGTATAAATGGAATGCCAATGCCAACAGGCCCTATTGATCTTGGAAGTTCTCCTTATCCATATGATACGCCTTCATATGGTCAGTTTGATACATGCATAGTGCCACAGGTTCGACAGTTTTATGGGGAAACGGTTTCACGAGATGGATTGCCGTATACAAATCAGTACCCCCCACAACAACAATACGGTATTGAATATCCCTTCCCACCATCAAACATCGATTTGGACGGTATGGAAGTTATGCCTCAAAGACATCATGGTCTCCCACAAGCCACAATGAATGATTCCAACTTCGCCAATATTTCATCTCTTGGTCTTGCACAATCCATATTCAGCAGTTCTAGTGATACTAGTGGTTCAAGTCATGGTTTCATTCAGCCTTTTGACAGCCAATCTAGGTCAAACGGCCTTGAAACACAAGGAGACCTTGCCCATCAAGCTAGAATCATGTCCCAAGAACCACAACCATCTGTCAGCGCAGAAAAGGGGAAAAAACGAAGTATTGACGAGGCCGAGATATCCGATATCAGTTTTGATGGAAGCTGTGAGAGGCACAAGAAAAGACATAGTAGCGAGGATGAAGATTGCTCTAGGCAACGAGAGTCCAATGACCAAAATGCAAGACATGATCGGGAATTGTCTGAACAACAACAAGACAACACTCAAGAGCTTGTTACTGCTACTTCAAGTGGCAGTCCGATTGATTTCTCTGATGATGCTCTCGATACCACTTCAGGAGCTATTGTAGTTTCTGGTGTTAGCTCAGCTACACACAGTTCAGATGAAGCCGGGCTATCTCCTATCTCTACGAACACGACTGTCGATTCGGAGGATCCAACAAGCACCAAATTCAGTGACTTGCCCTATGAAATGCCGAATTTGAAGTCGCAAGGAATTTTCCACGAGTCAGTTGAGACATTTCCTTATCAAGAAGAGGGCACTGCGACCAGAAACTCCAATGATACAGAGGATGATTTTCTCAGCGAGGAAGATTTCCCAGGCCTTTCGGACCATTTTGACGACATATACTACGACCTGAGCACGAGTTTTCACGAGATGTCAGAGGAGGTTATTCAAGCGGACCATGTTTATTTGATTGATCAGATGTGAGAGCCAGATCAATATGTTTCGAAGCATTACGAACTCTATTTCATTCATCGAAGTTACAAAGTTCGCCTATTCATTTTCATTCACAGTGCTACTACGATTTCATTCCACTAGAAACTCTTGGTGGAATGGAATTTTATTGGCACTGGTCAAACTGCCATTTGCCATCCATTACATTGGTTGTGTCATAACATTATTACGATTGGGGGGTACTGAAGAACAGCATATAGATATTTCGGTAGGGTTTGGGTATCATGGATAGAATTGAGGATATTATTACAGCAAGAGGAATTTATTCAGGGCATAATTGGATAGCATGGTTGGATGACATGGTGCTTGGAAGAGTATCATTTCATAACATATTTGGGGGCTGAGTTGGAACTCATGCATTGTGTCTTTCAGCGAGGAGTTCGAAGACTTTTCAATGGTTGGGTTAAGATATTCTTTTTGTGGTGGGATTCAATGAAGAACTATGGCAGTGGAGCTTACCAGGTATTATTATCTGTGATAGTAGATAGAAGGTATCCATTTACTCAATCTTATTCATGCGAGTGTCTCATAAGGCTCTCGTAGTAAGATTGCTATCTGGGTCTAAAGGGACTTAATTGATATTTTTTTCTATGATTCAAATTTAAGAATCAATCTTGGTGTCTTGCGATTAAAGGTGATTCATTAAAAGGTATGTAAATTCTTAGCGATTCAAATATCTAGTGACAATGTTGATATTCGTTGGTCAAGAAGAAATAATAAACGAGGCATCTCACTGTGCACGGCCATTACCCCTGAATAAGCCTACAAGCATACCTACCTACCTAAAGCTTATTCGCACATCGAGACACTTAGAAACTTTCGCAGTGAAACTAAGAATGATATGTTTCGATATTGATGAGATCTTGACTTGTAATTTGACGTTCCGAGATGCATTGCATGTACGTCAATTTCTATATTTACTTTAATCAATATCGATCCATATCAGCTTGTAGATTGAGATGACATTTATGTTCTCGTTTACTTGATATCTCGATCGCTTGATATCTCGATCGAGATATAATTTATTGGAAACGATAGTGTGGATTTTTAATCACTTCTCGAAAGATTGGGCCTTCTTTGTAAGTAATGGAAATGCGATATCTCGAACACTTGATGTCTCGATCACTTGATATCTCGTTCGATTCTTTGGAGTTCGTAAGGTAGATATAAATCTCCTATTGTGCTAGCGGAATGTTAAATAGTATCGATATGAAATGTGGTGGCGTAGATGGGAATGAGGATTGTAGGTGAACCTCCAGGGTGTTGATGAAGGGGTTGATCTATAAGGGAATGGTTGTTGAAATAATTGGAGGGTATCTGTGGTTCTTTGGTTCTTTGAACGAGATATTCGACAATTTGGAATTGTTCATTAGATGAATGAATTCTATCGATGTGCGAAATGGGTTTGTCGCTTCTTACTTTTCCTCTTGGACTACTCTCCAAGCATTACCAATAAATTGACGCAGTTGCTGCACGAAATGATTTGTATCTTCAGGGCGGCGCTCAGGCCAGCGAATTAGAGTTTTATTGTGGTAAGTGGAGCAGAAGCTAGGCCTGGAGTAGATGCGGGAGCTGAAGTAGGACCAGAAGCATCAACTCATGTTAACAAACGAAGTGAGCCTCTTCAACATTAAGGCTAGGAACGAGAGTCTAGAATGGATGTTGTTGTTGACAGATGAAAGATTTGAATTCAAATGAGATAAATACTGCTTTAGCAATATCTTGTGCTAGTACCTATGTATAGTCGTTGTCTCGAAGAAAATCCTACTAAAGAACAGAAAACGAGGCAGGGCCACCGCTAGGCTTTCATATCCCACCATTTTCACACCTTGATACAACTGATCATTATGTATTTACTACCTTTTATTTCTTCTCGATCCCCTTTTGATAGCAGGCATGGATGACTCGACCAAATCTTCATCGCGCTCTCGCTTGATGACCGATTCGGCCACGTCTTCGGCCACGTCTTCGTCGTCGCTTTTGATCTTGACCATAGGCTCCTTCTTGATTGCTGCGTTGTCCCAGCGGACAATGAGAAGGGATTTAAGAGATTCTACGAGATGTCATGAACCAATTAGTTATAAAACGTTTGTGGAAGAGTCATATAGAAAGATTGTACCTTCAGATCGATACCTCAACTTGAAGACTCCCTGGGGCTTAACGGACCTAGATCGATCGAAATCCATATATTTCACTTCGTACACAGCCCTAATACATGGATCTTCACCGGCGGGTTTGGCAGGTCCCAAGCTGAGGAATATTTAGCAATGAAATCTAGAGCGTTGTTCATGCGTATACTAACGTTGCAATATGGGACTGGCTTTCCAAACGTCCACTGATCGCGTCCCAATGAACATCTTTTATCAAGTGATCGTTCAACTCGGGCTGCTCCCAAAATGTCGGGCAAAGCTTGCGCGCTTGGGTTGCAGATAGCTTTTTGACAGACTTTGCCCGATAAAGGCCGACCTTTACTTCACCCGTCTTTTCGAAGCGTGATACATCATTCTCAATTTCGTCTCTCAATTCCTCGCTATGGGCTTTTGATGTTTTCAGTAGGGGATAGATCAATGGGAGGCATTGGAAGAACTGCTTACACACAGATAACTTGGAGAATTTGAAAGGGCTAACTACCTCCTGTTCATTTTCGATCCCGTAAGACCCAATACACTCGTGAACGTGTGATGAAGATGCTTGGCAGTCTTGCCCGAACTCCTCGGGGCTGTAAGGAATGGTTCTGATTTCTACACCATCAACCATAATGTCCAGAACAATGTACGGACTAGTCCACTTATAGCTTTTATCAGTAGTGATTCTGATCGTGAATTCCTTATCTGGCACCACCTCGACATATTTCAGGATGGTACTCCGCTCGGTCTTCGCGCTACGATCGGTGTGTTCGATTAGCGGTTCATTATCAACACAGATACTGACTTCAATGCCAGGAACAGATTTCAGGATAGCCATCCTCAATAGCTCATATTTCTTTGGTAATATCACGAAAAGAGGCTGGGAGTGTATTTGGATAGGCGATGTAAAAAAGCAGGAAGCAAAGTTAAACTCGTGTTTGTGTTGAAGTTTTAATGAGGCCTTGCCAGACTGCTCTCTTTAAGCTCCAGGGAAAAATTGGCGAGCTGCGTGCCTTTTCAAGGGTTTGCGAAACAGATATGCATAATTAAACATGCAAAATTATGATAAAGGTAATCGATTCAGACAATATGTACGTCTGAAGCCTTTAATTTGACCGGAATATGGCGACCTGCATGCTTTCTCCTCAGTCAAAACATCACCATTTAAAATTTCCTAGAAGGCTTCAAACGAATTAAATTATTTGTAACTCCAGACGTATTGCGCATACATTATTCCGAGGCTAAGGAATCAAGATTCGATTGAATTGTCCACGTTAGAAATAATTGAAGCATAGATGAATACCACTTGGCATGCTCGAAGGAGAGAAAGTAATAATCGATAACCATGGTATTATATTAATCATACGGATTTCATGACCTCGTTCGTACGCTCGCAAGATAAAGACAAAGCCACAAACACCTTTTCCTTTCCGCTCCCCCTTTCCAACTCTATCGCTAAACATCGATGCTAAAATGACTAATTTGACTATAATATGCATGCACCGCCAGCTCTAACAACCATACATCTCCGAACACATCTCCCCCATCAAAGCCTCCTATTACCATGAGTCTGCTATCGTGAAGTACTGTTCCATGGTAGCCGCGAGCTTTAATGGGCTCTCCGTAGACTTTCCGTTTATCCCAAGCCATGGTGACAAGATTTAGGAGTAGCACTTCATTTGAGTATTCAACGCCATCGTGTCCACCTATTACAAACAGATAGCTTCCTACAATAGTAGCAGTATGGCTCAATCGAGGATATGAAAGCGAAATATTGACCGGAGAGAAAGTCGACGTCTCAATATCAAATACCCATACATCTCGGAAACATTCCCCACCATCTGATCCACCAAATATAATAAGCTTAGATCCAACAATATTGGCCGTATGATACCCGCGAGCTTTTGGCTTAGTTCTATCATCGGCAGATGATGGCGTCGGAGCAGAAACGAGTTTCCAAGACATTTTGTTCGTATCCGCAACGTCTAGCCTCCACACGTCGTTCAATGCCCGCACCCCATCTCCACCACCAAAAACATATATTCCATTCTTATATAAGCATGCTGTGTGAGCTCTTCGTTTGCTTGGTATCTTCTCCCCAGATATTCGCGGTTTTGACCATCGAAAGTTTAATGTGTCGAGTACATATATATCATTGTAGTATGCAGGTCCATCCCCACCACCAAACACTATCAGCTTCTTTCCCACAGCTGTACACGTCATTGCTCGTAAAGGAGCAGGTATATCTCCGCAAACAAAGGGTGTAGACCAGTAAAAAGCATCGGCATCTAAGACATATAATTCATTGAAACATGAACGTGCATCACATCCGCCAAAAACGTAGATGTTGGAACCAATAAGTGTGGTTGTGTGTGCCCGCAAAGACGTATGGGACGAACCCGAGACAGGGGCACGAGACCAGTACATTCCTGATGCTGGCGCAGGAAGAACATTGGGTGCCAGTTTAGGATCTGGCAATGAAGGATATGGAATAGAGAGCCCACGAGGCGGACGCTGTGCCGGCGGTACAGGAGAAGACGAATTTGCTGAGGAAGGTACCTTCGGTGTTATGGCAGATGTGGAACGAAGATTGATGGATTTATGCGTATCATCTTTGGGAAGCTGCGGTGCTGGGTTACCATCATCGGATGGTGACAAAAGTTTCTCCGAGGGAATTGGTGTACTGCTAACATGATGTAGCGAGGGTGGTTTCTCATTTGTTGTTTTGATAGATGAAGTTGAGGATTCCTTTTGCGATAATGACTGTGATCTCTGGCGCAAAGCTAGATCAGATTTCTGCTTCCGCCTATCTTGGCTCTTAGTTGATAGGTGTCCCGGGGTATGACTGCGAGGAGGAGGAGGCGCATTGTCTCGAGATGGCGGTGGTGGTTCGGAATCCTCAGGAATATCTTGAGGTCTTGCCTCTGTCGGAGATAATTGTATGATTTTCTGTGAACGTACGAGTTTCGTTTTCAAAGAGGGACGAGTCTTGTCATTGGGAGAATCAGCCATTGTAAATGCGCCTTTTTTTACTTGAACAACAAAATGAGGTTTTCATTGTTTTGCAAATGAGACGTGTGGGAAGTAAAATTAAGATTTGAAGGGATTCAGTCGTGGCTGATGAATTTTTGCGGTTGGATTTAAGTACAGTAAGTTTAATATGCAGTAAACGTCTCGAATGTCGCAGGAAAGATGGAGTTCTTCTCCCCTGATTCATTAGCTGTCCTTCACTGGCTGTGGAGATTTATTATATGTCTATGCATATCAGAATGGAACCAAATGATTGACATACAGATGTCGGCAAGAGGTGGTTAGTTATCCATGGATAGCCACGATTGAAGAGCCAGCTATCTGATCTGGATAGGAAGATAGAGATTGTCTCTTCTACCCAGCAGAAGACAATGAATGATATATAATGATAATGAAATGTTATAACATTTGCTCAAGTCAATCACATAATCGAATTGATATGAAGGACTGAGTGAACTGTGGGGAGGGAAGGAAACGGGGACAACGACTGGATCCAGAAACAGACTTATGTTTCAGAATAATAAGCCCAATATCGACTAGCGAGCCATGAACGCTTCAGCCACTTGTTAATACGGTCTAGGTAGAGTCTAGACATTAAGCCACACATCTGTGGCTGCAATATTCTTACATCTATACCGACGGAGGTAGGTATTTGTAGATCGTGAAAAGACGCTAAGATAAAGCTCCCCTCAATTTTTTTACTCGATTGCCATTCTTTGACAAGGCGAATCGGGAACATTTTCGACAACAACATCCCAATTCTATCCCACGTCAATATCAATTCGAGGGATTGATCGAAAGAAACTTCCAATACTTCAAACGGGTTCTCTATAATTGAAAATTACTATGGCCGACGAAATCCCCAATCCAGTGGACCCTTCTCAGTCCTTGAAACGACCATTGGATGGCGAACAATTGGAGGAAGCACACCCACCGCAACCAATTCTTCCAGAGGATTCAGCAGTCACAAAGGCAGAGAAGGTAGAGAGAAATGGCACAAACGGGGATTCTGTGGACAATGGAGAACCGTCTGCAAAAAGAGCCAGAATTGAAGAGCAAAATCACAAACCTACTGCAACAGATTCTCGTGATAGAATCAGAGGCATTGCTCCTGTCAAGGCTGAGTAAGTCAATAATTATACAAATTTGTCCATATTTTACAGCCGATGGCTCAATTGCGCTTCTGATTTGGCCCTTACTAAATTGTTTCTAGGTATTTGATTCAGCCAGCCGGAAGTCGATCGGCCACTGATGGTCGCAATCCTGCAGAAAATGACGATGCTGCAGAAGGAAACACTCACGGGGATGGTCGGGACAATGGAGGCAAGAAGAAGAAAAAGGCAAAGGGTCAGAATAAGGATCGCCAGTTTGGTTCCTGGGGTGACAAGATCAAACTTTGCAATAGCGTATCGAACTCGTCAGAATTTTCGCCAAAAGAATGCAGTTTTGGAGATAGCTGTAAATGCGAACACAACATCAGGAAATATTTGGCTGAAGGAAGGAGAGCGGATTTGACTACATTCAATTCAAAATGTCCAGTTTGGGAAGACAATGGAACATGTTTGGCTGGCTGGAAGTGTCGTTTTGTTGGAAGTCATTCGAAAGAGATTCAAAGAGAGGATGGTAGGATGGAGTTGGTCCTCATAGATGACTCAGATCGCATGGATGATACAACACTCGGGTATGAAGAAGCGTTGGGGAGTGTCGTGAATGTGATCAGCACTAAAGATAAGATTGACCTGGCTAAAAAGAAGACTCCCATGGAGAAATCCGATCTCTACACAACATGGCTGGATCAGAATTCAGAGGAAGTCAACAGACAAAGTAACCTGAGAAAGGACCAGAAAAAGGATCAGACTGAGGAAGAAAAGCGAGAGAATCGAGCGCGATATGTGGAGCCTCCATTCCTCCCATCTGAGAAGCGACGAATCTACTTTGGCCCCGAAACACCCGTTCTTGCACCGCTCACAACTCAAGGCAATCTCCCATTTCGTCGGCTCTGTGTGGAGCTTGGTGCACAACTTACTTACTCGGAAATGGCAATGTCGATACCTTTGCTTCAAGGTCAAAAATCAGAGTGGGCATTAATGAAGGCACACAAAAGCGAAATCACACCACCACGAGTCAACGCAGACAAGAGCTCTATTGTTCAAAAATACGATAATTCCAAAGACGTGAAGTTCGGCACCCAGATTTCGGCTAGCAAACCGTTCATGGCAATTAAAGCTGCTGAAGTTTTAAGTCGATTCGTGCCGCATTTGCGAGTGATTGATTTGAATTGTGGATGTCCTATTGAACTTGTTTATCGACAGGGAGCCGGTTCAGCATTACTAGATGCACCATCAAAATTAGAGAAAATGATCCGAGGTATGAATGCGGTTTCAGGAGAAGTTCCTATCACAGCCAAGATTCGAATGGGAACCATGACTGGAAAGCCCAATGCTTTCAAAACCATTGAACGTTTAGCATTTGGAGGTGTTGAATCACGCGAGAGACTTGGTGCTCCTGGTTGCGCTGCTATCACTCTTCACGGTCGTAGTAGACAACAAAGATATACCAAAAGTGCCGATTGGAGCTACATCGCAGAATGTGCGGCTCTCGTCAAGTCATACAACCAAAAGAAGGATGATTTGACAGACACAGTCATGGAGCCAGATGCACGTACATTACCAAATGCTCCTGATGGAAAAATACATTTCATCGGTAACGGTGATTGTTATTCTCACATTGATTATCTCGACCATATCGAAAATGCAGGCGTTGACTCCGTCATGGTAGCACGTGGTGCACTTATCAAGCCATGGCTCTTTGAAGAAATTGAGAAGGGACAAGTCCTCGATAAATCCGCCTCAGAACGTCTACAATATGTAGAAAAATTCACCCGTTATGGACTTGAGGCCTGGGGATCGGATGAGATTGGTGTTGGCCAAACTAGACGATTCTTGTTGGAATGGTTGAGTTTTGCTCATCGATATGTTCCCGCAGGTATTTTGGAACATTTACCACCTAGTTTGCAAGATCGTCCACCAGCTTATAGGGGCCGAAATGATTTGGAAACATTGTTGGCTAGTGATAATTATATGGATTGGATGAAGATCAGGTATGTTTTATTTCTCTCATTATATCGTTCTCTCCTTACAATCATGATACTAACTAAATAACCAGTGAAATGTTCCTCGGCCCCGCACACGAAGGTTTCAAATTCCAGCCCAAGCATAAATCAAACAGCTATGAAATTGAAGCAGAAGGTTAGATAGTCAAGTTACATGAGAATCATGTGGGAGTGAAGAAGTTATAAAGTTTGCATACCATCAGGCGTTACGTTATATTGTTAGGGGGGAGACATAAAATCATACATGGGCGGGCAATGCAGTACATTTTAGGAAGTACACAAAAAAAATGCTGGATAGAAGCCAGTCTCTTAACAGCATTAACACGAGTGTAATTTTATGAAATTCTGATATACTGCTTTGTTGTTGACTTGTGACTGCTTGTGTGAATCTTCTCCTACATACATCATGTCTATCTCATGGACGTGTTCCTTGACGAAGTGAGATGTATTAATGACGCAAGTCGTAAGTTGAAGGAAAACTAGAAGGGCGATTGGAATAGGAATTTTGTAATGGGAGTGTTTAGCATTCGAGTCTGTCTCTCATTATGCCCCAAATTAGATGCTTACACATATCATATTCAATAATCATATTAATTCATATCAAATTTGTATTTTCCTTTCTCATGGATACGCCACTAAAACTCATGAAAGCCAACTTTTCCCGCCATGAACCATCAAAAAAAAAGACACGCTTCATCCTCACTCCTGCCCTGCTCCGTCCCCAGACTGTCCACTCCGACACCACCATATTCATCTTTTCCATTCATCCATTTCCTAGTATTGATTCGTCGATGTAGTTCGCCAAAGCGCCCGGCACGTTAAGAAATCAATTTATTTCTCCTTTCTGCTACCAGCAGATGGTTCATTGGCTTGAGCCTTATCAAGAATGTCATCAGAGAATTGCTTGTTTCTGGCCGATTGTTCCTTGAGGGTCTCAATATCTCTCTCTTTTTGGGCCAACAAGTTCTTAAGCTTGCCAATTTCTCCAGCGTTTCCGGCACGTTCCAATTTTTCAGAATCCTTTCCGCCGGTCTTGCCGGTACCCTCGTAGCGGTTAACCTTCTCTTCCAAGCGGAGAACTTCGAGGATCATGGTGTAGGTTCGGTTGAGGATCAAGGAGAGGAAAAGCGTGAAACCACAGAGGTACATGTTACGTTGAGAATAGAATTTACGGGCTTGTACTTCCATGCGTTCATGACCAAGGACAGGGTTACTACCAATCGTTAATTTTTGATATTGCAGATAAAGTGGAGAGGAAAACATACCCAGCTTGACTTTTGTTGGCCTCTGCTAACTCGACTTGAACCCGATATACTCTGTTCACACTATCGAGGAACAGGATCAGGATAAAGATAAACGTAATCTTCATCCCGTACTGTAATTTTGCTACCAGTCGACTTTCGCTTCTAGTGGGGTATTAGTAGCTGCAGGCGGAAGAAAAATAATGGGGAACCACGAACATGAAAGTAAACATCTTTCTGCGGATGGTGAAAGGCAGAGGAACGATGAGAAGCATGAAAAGTGCCATCTCTGCTACAAGGAGCACAAAGACCTGTATGAATTATCGTTAGCATGCTTTGTTGACTTTGCGGGAGCCACGGATGAGCATATTGGGCCGAGGGGTTTCGTGAAGTTTATCGTCGAATGGCAGAAGGTGGTAACATACAAGACTGTAATAGAGTGTCATCTTTGCTGTATTGTTTCCTCCAAATTAAGTGTTTTGTTATTGATTCGTGGCCTATTCCAATGTAAATATCAGTAAATGTTTGAAATGATCCTATGTAGTGCATTCGTAATGTATTGAGCTCGAAGCATTCATTTCATTGTCCCTATGATGAGATAAGATCAAAGAAGAAAACTCACAGTAATATAGATAACCTTTTGATGTGGTGAAGGAGAAGAAAGTTGAGTGTTTTGTTGAAGAAGGAAGTGTTGATGAAAAGTCAACAAGCTATTTGTTACAGTAGTGGTTAATGTATCCTGTAGCTCGGAGCTTCAACGTCATCAGATATTTTTGTGGTGAGAAGAGCCGAGCGCTCTCGCTTCCAAGGAAAATCCACGCTAAACTTGGAACAATGTAAGCCACATGTGCCTCACGTGATTTTCATTGTCTTCATCTACTTCCTGCCATGAATGTTTTCAGCCCAAGATTTGTCAAGAAATGCAGCTTAATTAGAGCTTGAGATGATAAATGACTTGTTATTTATGTCCAGAACTTCATTTTTTGCATTGAGCTTCCCGAAGCCAACATTAGGTTATTCTCATTACCCCTCTATCTGTAAGCTACCAGCTTTGAAATTCAGATAAGTATCATGCCCTCAATGACAACATGTATCTTTCTTCCCAGCTATCAATGCCTAATATTCCTTCATTCCAATATCCGCAATATCTATATTTACCTTCATATCTCAAGCTATCTCCCTTTCCGATTATCTACAACAAACAAAATATCTTCTTCATCATCGTCATCCAATTTGATAGCCTTTCGTTCCTCCTCCATGCTATCCATCTTGGCAGGTTTCACCTCCTCATCTTCGCTATCACCTGTCAAATCAACTGTAACCCTTCCTCTACCTATCTCCGCTCTGCGTCGCTTGTTGGCTGCCTGGCTACTTTCAGGCTCATCATTATTTTCTCTCTTGATTCTTTTCCGGGTGCTTGAATGACCTCCGCCTGCCGAGTTGGTAGTCAATCTCTGTAGACTCGCCATTTGCTCCGCAATCTGTTGTTTCTGCTTTTCTAAATCCGCCATCTGCTTTGCCAAGTTTGCTTGAGTAGCTTTTAGGTTGTTACCAACATGATCCTCAATTTCTGGTGAGCTAGAGCGAGAAGGAGTGGGCGTATGTTCAATGATGTGCATAGATTTGAGCGTTTCTGTATCAAGTTTGTTATGGTTAGCGATGGTCCAGTTATTAGCATGGACCAGACAAACCTTCGGATCGATATAGAAAGCGAAAGACTATCATTGGGCGTTCGACATGCTTTTGGGCGTTCGAGAAGACCTTTCCTCTACTAGTTTTCTGTCCAGCACCCAACCTGATTTGGGCATTAATTAAGAAGTATTTTCAAAAAGAAGTTGAAGATGTACTCACGCAGTACCATGGCTCTTGGCCTCAGCTCCCTTCAATGCTCTCTCAGGAACATTTATGTTGCTCTTGTTTCGAAACGCTAGTTTGTTATTCATGACATCTCCGCCCGGCTTTCCATACTTAGTTTTATAAACGTTGATCTCAATTTTGCCGATTTTGTTCATGGAATCCTTGATACGCTGAAAAGCGGTAGGACTCGGTCTATCATCGTCTGTAAAGTCTCATTAGTCTCTCATACGCTCATTGCATTGATTCATCAAATCTCTCGTGTGCCCTCATATATAGCAAAGGGGTAAAGAGTTTGCTTCACTCATAGAACTCTGAGACCGAAACCGAATTGAAGATCTCCACTAGAAAAGTTATTCAAATTTTACTTTCTGGTCTTGATCGCACTGAACTTGAACTTGCTGATCTCGCACTTGTATCCTTTACCCACCTTCATCCCATCAATAGTCTCCTCCCAAATAAACTTTCCATTTCTTTTCTAATCAGCCCTCGCACACCAAGCATTCCACACAAACTCTCCATCCACAAGAATCTCGAATTGCAAGTGAGCGTATTCCATAGTATTAGGATAGGGTCGATCAACTTCCAAATGAATGGAGAAGGATGAGTCATTGGTCACCGCAATATATTGCGTGACGGTATGTAGGCGAAAGTATTCAGAATCTTCCTCGTCTGCAATAAGAGGCTCGCATTCTCGAGGATCATAGTTTGGGAACGCTTCCCCATGGTTGGAGATGATCTGGGCCGTGATACCCGGAACAAATGGGAGGTAAACTTCTTGAGGAATTCTAGGGTTATGAGGTTCCAAAACGGGAATATTTTTGCGCATAGGCATGATGAACGACGGAATGACAAAGTAATGATAATGTGAAACCAATGAAGATACAATTCGAAAGTGTTAGAAGATTGAAGTATTTAAGGATGTATTTTTTGCGTTGAAAATGGGGATTTTCATAAGAGTAGATCCTGTGTGGAACACAAAAATGAGCCCAGAAAGTCTTTGGGATGCTGGCAACTCCTAACTCTAGTTGCAAAAATCCGACTTTCAACGAATTTAGAGTAGCTTTTGAGCGAAAAGCCAGGGAGGCTGGACTGGCAAGTCAGAAAAAGAGTAGCTTTCAAAAGTTTAAGCTCCTTATTGGCAGTACGAACGGAGGTAAGATGTATTCGCGATAATGAGGGCAAGCTGGAGAAAATTATATATCTTGAAGGTTTTGAGAGGTTCAGGAAGAGAGGAGAAGGCTTCTTGGGGATTACATCTTCATGCTTCAATTGAGAGCGGGGCAATCAACGTTGAGATTGAGCTAGACCAATTTTTGGGAGAGTTCCCAATGAATACCACGTGGACATGAGTGAATTGTCGTCGTCCGTAGTTGAAGATTTAGATGAAATACGAGAGAAGTTGTGGCAATTTCTTCGTCCGAGAAGTGGAAGAAACTATTGTATATACTCATCAAGTCTTGGACACAGATTTGGTATGGAAACTATACGACTTTTTATTTGTGGGATGCTTTTATATACTATGAATACTTAAGTTGCCAGGAGTATTGGCTTGCTATGAGACGCCTAGCAGGCTTTATCTTTTCTCCAAATAAACACCCTAGTAGCGTAACTATGCTATTCAACGATGTGTTCCTTAGATTACCCCAAATTCACCAAGCGCCCATAATAATTTCCCAACGTAACAAGAGCACTGTAATGATTAGATTGGTGGTGTAAGACCGGGCTCAGAAGAACCAACCTAGATGACCGTAGATGTTGTTTGGTACCCATTAATCCCAAAGACATCTGTAGATCTTAATCCGAATCAAGATCAATCACAACGTCATCATCAGAATCATCCTCTGTAAGATCAATAGTGACTTTTCCCCTGACCTTGCGACGTCTCTTGCGACTCTCATCCCTATTTCTTTCTTTCTCGCGCTTAACTGGTGGCTGTGGAGTAGCTGTAGTGGCAACTTCATTGCTACTGGTAGATGTTGGTAGACCGGGAAGAGCTGCGAAAGCGGTTCCTACTGGAAGTGGCGGAGGTGCGTGTGAGGGCTGCCCGCTTCCTTGTGTTTGTAAGTATTGTAGGAACTGTCCAAACAACTGTCCAGTCTGTGTTGGATCTAGATCTTGAAAATTCCAGGATGCAGAAGTTACTGGGGGTGTAACATTAGAAGTGCCGGCAGGCACTGAAGGGGCTGTTGGAGTAGAATTTGACCCTGTTTAGCGTCTTGAACTTCATGCTTGATTGATGGAGGGGTAAGCCTGATTGCATGTAGGTCGGCAGTAGATCCACCATGATTTATTTTGTTTGATAGCTTTGCCTCTGCCTCTGCTTCTTCTATCGTATCCCGAAATAGCTTCACTGGAACTCGGGCCTCACTCATCGGCATAGGTAGGGGCTCAAAATCATGACCTAGACCAAACGATGACTCTGGCTCCGGCTCCGGCATTCTCCCAATAACACCTAATGCTTCAGGATCTCCTCTACGGTAAACAATTAGTGATGACTGGACGTGCTTTCGTGGAACAAACTCCAACCTCTCGAGCCATATTTAAAATTGAAAATCCCAATAGGATACTCTCTTTCACCATCGCAGCATTTCATTCTCACATATTTGCCTTCTTTTTCAGCCTCTCTCTGACTAAATCTATCCGCAAAATTAGCCGACGGTCCATAACTCTCAGTAATATAGTAGCAAGTGGTAAAAATATATGAAGTCTTACAATGTGCTATGCGATTTTGCTTGGCCCTTCAACAAGTTCTCTGGAATCGAGGTTTTACTGACTAATGGAGCTGTGCTGACAAGACTGGTCTTTGATGGGGACATTTCTCGAAAGACTCTCACTTCGATTTCACCCACGTAACGTCCGTTTCCGTCAAGCCGAGTGCCTGATTCGATCGAATTATCCCACTGAGCTAATATAGTCTTAGTACGCTACCCAAAGTTGCGCGGCCGTTGGAATCTTACTCAAGTGCGTCTCTGTGAACTGTAATCTCTGTAGTAGTAGTTTTCCTTCCTCCTTATAGAAATTTCCCTCGACCTCTCGAGTCAAGCTAGAACTACTCTTTTCATATGTTTCTTTATTGAAAAGAGGGGCCCAAGACAGGTTCTCGCCATCGATAGAAGAGCAAAATGAAATGTGCGTACAGGCGCCTGCATATCTATATGGGGTCTTGACGGAGCATTTAATAGTAAAGAATTTGCCGGCGGTAGATTCGACAAACTTTTTAACAGTCACAGAACGCTGATGTCTAGCGACTTCAAACTTCTTGCCGAGTCCTTCTGGTTCATTCAACATCAACTCATCTTCGGTGTTCTCATATTCGTTCAATGGCTCGCCATCAACACATACTGCAACCTCAATTCCGGGTAGGGAATCGAGAACAGCCATAATATCAAAATTCTCAGGGATTTTTAGGCGCTTTTAATTGTTGAAGTTGAGATGGAAGAGTTGGAGATCGAATAAGATTTTGCAAGTGACGTTCTTGACGGTCCGGCTCAAAGCAGGGTGCTTTGAAGACAGTTGAGTGCTACCCGCGTTATCAGCTGCAGCCTAGCGGTTGAGAATCCCAACGAAAGAAGAGTTGACAGTGAATTTGAATTTGAAAGTGAAAGCATGCTATCGGATTGTATCTCCACAGACATATATTATTTCAATGATTGTGAACCGGGCAGTACTTGTATTGTAAGCACAATCATACTAGCTGAACGAAACCGAGTTGTAACATGCAAAGGAAGAAACGCGAATTCTCAAGCGGCTAGCAAGTGCGGACATTATTGTCCTATATGAGTAGACTGAAATTTTAAGTTTTATTTGGGGAAACAAACAAGGCGGAATACCTTCTGTGGGATGCAACAGTGAACAAATCTTTCAAGTCGGTTGCTATACTGGCAAGCCTTCGTCCTTAATCATTGTACTCCTCGCTCAAACTGTTCACTAAAAGAAAGGACACCAGCAAGACTTTTCGTGCAAACTGTAAGCCCGTGGACTTTCTCTCTAACCTTGCATATTGGTCCCCTTCACTTCTGTAACTGACTTGCAAATATGCTCGTGCCTGCTGTTATCTATCAACGGGTCACAGATCGGTGAGCCTTTTCTACCTCAATATGCAACATTCAACATACAAAAAGACCTCAATGCCCCATAATTCTCTTTCAACAACCTCAGTATTTGCATTGAAACCACGATTCAAGCGTCTCATACTTTTCAGAAGCTGATCAAACAAAATTTTGGTTCACTGCTTTTCCTTTTTGACAAAGAAAAGTCGACATCAGTTGGCTTTGAAGATTTATAAAACGAACTCGTTACGCCTGATGCATGTTCGTGAGCTCCAGAAACCATATATTCCTGAGAACAAGACTTTTGGCCAAAAGTTAATGATAGCAAAACACGGGCTGCCAGGTTCCAGGAAACCACCATGAGAACATGATGCATGACCGGGGAACATAACACCCAAGGAAGTTCGGGTCCCGACAAGTCGGCCAGCATGGTTCCCGCGGAATTTCTCACGAGCTTCCTCAACAACAGCACATACTCAAGCAACAATTTGATACAGGACAACGGATATTCCTGAGAAGGTCCAGATCTCAAAGCTTCACGCATACGAGAAGTCGCCAATCGTTTGAAATGGCATTATCTTCCGAACGATGTAGAATTCCCAACCAAATCAAGATTCGAACCGAATCAATGTCCTAGAATGAATGAAGAAATGATTAGTCGGTCATAGCTTGTTGGGCTGTACTCCAAGCTGTTATGAGCCCTATTTGGTTCCTCGCCAAAAGGCTGGGTATTTATGAATTGCTTCCCGGACATTAAAGCCGGCCTCAGAATCGACTTTATACTCTCATCAAGTTCAGAGATGACAGGGTGACGCCCCATATTCAGCTTCAAAACAGCTAGATAGGTGCAAATCCATATGCCTGGGCTGCGGCACTCGATACTGGCTTATATCTCTCCAAGAATGCAGTCATCGTTTGACTAAGCTCCATGCCGAAACTACTGGCAACTCAATTGACGGACGTCTTTTGCAAATGAGATTTTATAGTTACATGTCTGGCTAGGACACTCGATACTTTCTCTCTCTCGCATCCTCGATGCAGTCATCGTTTGATCAAGCCCATGCGTGAGCTAAGTGCATCTGTGCCGAGCCTTTTAGTGACAGTTTTTAAAGCTCCAATCTTATTTGACTCTCTCATCTCTTATTTCAACAACACTTCTTTTTCTTGTGTAGTCTCATGATCTGACGCTTCGAGTCTGACCATCAACTTCTCTTCATCATCTGTACGTAAGCTTGATCTTAGAATGCAGCTTCAAGACTCACAGAATCAAGACTCCCAGAATCTCCACAAAGGGTAGTATGTCCGGGCACCTTCGAATATATGATAATGTCTGTGATTTTATGACACTCATACTTCTCTCATAAATTTGGAAATGTCCTTAGCGTTGCTCGATCCGGGACAGAGTCGTCACCGAGACCGTGAGGGTATCGCGGCTTTATGCTGTTGGACGAGGATAGCATTCAACGGCCTACCAATTGTTCATCCAGAAAGAGTTTCTCTAGTCATAAACATGGTGGTTCATTTTGTGATTGGAGGGCTCCTGGGAAGGGAATATCTGCACACCATTAACTCAAGTGGTGCTGGAGAAAATCATACTTATGTCTTTATCCAACACGCGCATTTGTTGACACAGATTTACACCCTATCTTTATGAAATTCAGAGGATGTTGTGGCAGTCGACAATGAAATGCTTATTTGATCATTGGCACTGTGTTCACCACAAATGATACTTGGTTGCGTTGAATGATCGTATAGCTATAATCGTGGTATAGTATCATGGTAGATTCGGTTCCGATTCCGTTGCAACATCGTGTCTTTTAAATGTGAAGGCTGTATAGCCTCGTAACCTGAAATTCGAAGATTTAGCATGCTTGATTGTTTCAGGAAATGCCGGACATTCAAAATTTATGAGTTGTCCAGCCCTGGAGATAATATTGACCTTAGGTAGTCGTCATCAGACACGCGGAGATGCTCTAGCTGACAGACTTGGACCATAGAAAGATGGAACATTAACCAATTGTATTTCTGGACCAAAAAGTGATATCAAGTATACGGTATTCTATCAAGAAGGTACCAATTTGTGAGCTTGCTAACAGGAAATAGAAGAGTCAGCACATTTGATTGTACGAGGGGGGGTAGTAGATTCTAAACTCACGTATCATTGTATCCTGGACAGGGACATCGTGATTGCATGATTGTATGATAGAATGGATGCATTCATTCGTCTGAATAAGTACGGTCACCTTGAAGTGACCTCGCCATGGCAAGTATAAAATGGTATTCGACCAGGGTGCTGGCTTCATAGTGAGAAGCTGGGAACAATCAACACCAGAATGACATCCCGTATAAAGAAGACATGATCCGATATCTCTGCAGACTTACTTAGAACCACTCATCAGTTGTATCATTCTTAAGGAGATGAGAGTCGAGAGAAAGTCCTAGATCAGAGTCAGCGTGGTGCTCAGGTTTGCATATAGAGAAGATGATGTAAAGAAAACAACGAAGGGAGGATGTTACCTTATGGGAGGAGAACACGAGCAAACAATTTACCACTCTCAAGACAATCCGATGATTGTAACATTTTGAAAGAAACAACCGATACTCCACGGGCTCCTCAATGTGTGATAGCTAACCACATTCCATTCCAAGTCACTCCAAGCGCTTGTGTAAAATGTGTTGTTGTGTGACATTTAAATGCAAACAAGAATCGGGGATTAAAGATTGACAAGCCGTCAAAAGTAAAGCGCAACACCGCCAACGTCGCCAGCTTTCATTTAGAGATGCAATGATAGGAATTAAGAAAACAGATGGATGACTATAGTGAAGTGGAAGTGGATTGGATAAATGACATGATACAATTTATTGACTGATGGTAAACATTTTCATTAATGTCGTCTTTACAATCATTACGATCAAAAAATGGTTGTAAGAAGTGAAAGTAAGTCTCAAGTGTAATCGATGTGAAATTGTCTTGAAGTCTATGTTGTATACTACAAAGAAAGGTACCTTATTACTACTACCTATGTTGGCTACCTCTACCTGTTTGCGATGTCCATCTAGAAAATCGCTTCTTCCCATTGAGAATACGGATTGATCAAAACCACACATTTTTTGAATTAATCAACAAAATTGATCATGAACTTTCCAACTACACCCACGGTCAAAGATCCACATTCTTCCACATCCGCTTAGATTTCCCACTATCCCCAATCAAGCCATGTTTGCTCTATTTGCACCAACCGGCCTCTTCGTTAGCGTGCACAAGCCATCTCTGATTTTCTATATAAAGTCCTCTTTCTTCCCATGACCTTTAAAAAATCATACTTACCTTCTCGGAGCATTTTCAGATCAAGAATTGAGAGTGCTATGATACGAGTCCTCCATTGCACATCGGGGCGACGAGAATCGTTGGGTATCCTTCGGGGTCCCCATCGGGGGAATTTTTGATTGCTTCCTTCGGGA